>JAFLJL010017968.1:4372-14372 GCA_018398815.1 Conus ventricosus
TTCGAAGCCATGGATGATTCGTGAGTTATAAACAGAAACCACTTGTGGTCTTTCAAAAGCCATGTGTGAGGTGTGTTATAAACAGAACACTTGCCAGTCTTTCTAAGCCTTGTTGATGAGTGGTGTGATAAACACTGATCACTTGCCAGTCTTTCAAGCAATGTGATGTGTGGGTTATAACAGATCCACTTGCAGTCTTCTAAGCCATGTGATCGAGTGAGTTATAAAACAGAACCACTTGTTTTTTACCAGATTCTTTCAAAGGCTATGTGATGAGTGGGTTATAACAGAACCACTTGCAGTCTTGAAAGTTATTCTGGATGATGTGTGTTATAAACAGAACCACTTGCAGTCTTTCAAGCCATGTGATGTGTGAGTTATTATAAGAACCCTTGCCAGTCTTTCAAAGCCATTTGGTGCTGAGTGGGTTTATAAACAGAACACTTTGCCAGTCTTTCAATGCATGTTGATGAGTGAGTTTTATTACAGAACCACTTGCCAGTCTTTTCAAAAGCCATGTTGATGAGGTGTTATAAGCAAGATCCCCCTTGCCAGTCTTTTCAATAGCCATGTGATGAGTTGAGTTATTAACAGACCACTTGCCAGTTTTTCAAA
Source organism: Conus ventricosus (assembly GCA_018398815.1). Classification (NCBI taxonomy): domain Eukaryota; kingdom Metazoa; phylum Mollusca; class Gastropoda; order Neogastropoda; family Conidae; genus Conus; species Conus ventricosus. The sequence continues at coordinate 4,988 of JAFLJL010017968.1, forward strand.
GCCATGTGATGTGATGAAGTTATAACAGAATCACTTGCAGTCTTTCAAAGCCATGTGATGAATGAGTTATATTCTGAACCCTTGCCAGTCTTTCAAATTTTCATGTGATGTAGTGAGATTGAAGTGAGGTGGACTGCAGCGCGGAACAGTGATCACAAAGAGAACAGGAATGCTAAGCCACTGCGCAGCTAACATGGCAAACAAAGGACAAGACAAAGCACGACGCGTTTCGACCTCTTAAGTTCTCTTCAGGTAAGATAACCACAACAATGAAAACGAGAACACACAGTCAACTTATCTTTCTTGATTTCTGCACAAGATTGGACGTTGAAAATTCGTTCCCCCCACCTCTCCCCCCCCCCCGGTCTTTGTTTTCCGTTGTCCTGAATGCTGTTTCTCTTGCCTGAACAAGACCTAAGAGGATAGATAAACGCGTCGTGTTTTGTTTGTAAGTTGTTTGTCCATTGGTTTTAACCAGCGGACCAATTATTCAAAACTTTCTTTGAAAAATTCATCTGTTGAGTGTTTAGGGGTAGGACCAGAAATATTAATGGGCTTGAATATGGACACACAAGCCTGAGTTCACCTCCACCCTATTAACATGGAGACGGAGTGGAAATGGCAAAGTCATTTTAATCATGGGGCACTCGGGACCATTGCCCTCAAATCAGTCACCAGGAATTGTTTTGGAATGGAGGGGTGGTGTGGTGGATGGGGTAGTGGTGGTGGTGGTGGTGATGGCGGGAGGGGAATTGGGGGAGGAGTTGTAGTGGTGGTGGAGGAGGCGGGTCTGGCTCAGGTCCAGATTCAAAATTTTGTGTTCCACCCCAATATCGAATGAAAATCCCAACTAAGTGGAGAAATTGCAGATGCACTCAAAGGAAAACAGTGCGCAGAAGTTACTAAAAGTGACAGGAATCTGTAGGACACACCATACGTACAACAATGCATTCATTATAAATCTTGACTAGCATTTAAATGAAGAAGAAATAAAGGAAGAGTAGAAGAGAAAAATGTAAATGAAAAATCAGTGTTATATATGCAAACGTTTAACATTGATTAGATAAGTTTACACTGTAAAAACACTACATCATACTTATAGTGCCAGCGTAATCTTACATTTGAGTTGTGTGTTTTCTGTGAATACGTTAAGGAAAAGACAAAAGAAAGAAAAAACAAACAAACAAAAAAAACAAAATAAACAAAACAAACCGCCCGAATACATACATCTCCTCTGGACGGATTATTAATACAGATAATGGAGGAGTTCAATTCCAATAGTGCGGGGATTTATAAAAAATATTCTTTTCTACTTAGGAACACAGATTGAATTACTCTTAGGACTGATTGCAAATAAGTGCGTTTTTCTCCTTAAAAAATCAACAAAAAAACTCTGGTACGTTAATTGTTCTATATTTAAGCATCCAACTGGCAAAATTTACAGCAAATAAAAATATGATTGTCAATGCGACAGTCGACACACCCGAGACGGACAACTGTTCATTAAACCTTCAGTGGGTCTCTACTAAATGGGGACATTTACTTATGATTTTAGAATCACACCAGATCGCACTTTGCCCCCCCTCCCCCTCCCCCACCCTCTTTATATGTCAAAGTGCAGCTCGCGGGTTGGTCTGGATTCACTACTCAGTTGCGTCACTTTGGACACGTGCTTTTTCTGACTTGCCGGGGAGTGGGTTCCGGTGTGGGCGTGGTTACGTCGATACGTTACACAGGGATGTGTAATTGCTGTCAACGGCGGTTGATGGAACAATGCTCTTACGGGGTCTACTGACCAGACACGATATATGGATCAGGGTTTTTTTTCCGCTCAACGTGTGTGTGTTGTGTGTATGTGTGTTGTGTGTGTGTGTGTGTGTGTGTGTTGTGTGTGTGTGTGTGTGTGGTGTGAGGAGCGGTTGCGCGCGCGCGCATGGTGCGTGCGCGCCCGTGCGTGTGTGTATTTGTGTGTGTCGTGTGTGTGTGTGTGTGTGTGTGTCTCTCTCTCTCTCTCTCCCTCTCGCTCTCTCTCTCTCTCTCTTCTCTCTCTCTCTCACTCCCACCCCCCGCTCTACCCCTCCTATTCTCTCTCTATCTCTGTGCGCGCGCGGAATACGTTCATCAGTGGACAACAAATAAACTCAACACAACACACACACACAACACACACACACACACACACACTACTACCACGCACGCACGCACGCAAACGGGCACGCACGCACGCACGCACGCACACAACACACACACACACACACACAACACACGCCCACGGGCGCGCGCGCGCTGCACGCACACACACACCACACACACACACTTAATCAATCAACCAAGCCTTGTTGATGTTGCTCCCATAGTGAATATAGCTAACGGCTGGGGTCTGCAAAGACTGAGAAGTTCTCTACCCCCCCCCACCTTCACCCTCTGTCTGTCTGTACTGTCTGTGTCGTTTCTGTTCTCCTCCTCCTCCTCCTCTCCCCCTCCTTCTCTCCTCCTCCCTCCTCCTCTCCTCCTCATCCTCCTCCTTATTCTTTTCTCCTATCTGTGTGTTTGGGTGTGTGTGTGTGTGTGTGTGTGTGTGTGTGTGTGTGTGGTGTGTGTGTGAGTGTGTGTGTGTGTGTGTGTGTGTGTTTGTGAGCGAGGGCGGCAACGCGCGCATTTTTGCCCGCCGAGCTGGCTGCGACATTACATAGGACGCATGATTCTGGTAGGGTTTCACAACTGAACGGTTGTGTTTTACAGTTAACTCAGTAATGATACACACTATTCTGGCGGTAAGCGGTGGGTTGCAGGCCCTGTTACATGCGCTGCAAGCTGAGAGAGATGTGAGCATACTAAATACAGAAACAAATCAACCGACAAAATGCATTACTTCGTGATTTCATGGGTTAGGTGAATAAACGACTTTAAGTACGCCATGTTTGGCCTGCTTACATGTCACCACTCACACACACACCACACACACACACACACACACACCCACACTCACACACACACACACACGCAGACGCACGCACGCACGCACAACAAACACACCACACACACACAACACACACAACACACCACACACACGCAGGACGCAACGCACACACACACACACACACACCACACACACACACACCACCACACACACACACACACACACTCAAAACACACTCACATACACGCGGCGCCGCGCAGGACACCAAATACTCCACAATCTCACACAACACCACACCACACACACACACAAACACACACAAACTCGCACTCACTCCAAACACACGCACACACAATACCACCGCACCGCACGCACGCACACACCACATACTTGAACACACAACACACAAAACACACACACGTACACAAACACACAACACACAACAACACACACACACACACACACACCAACTCACACACACACTTAAAATTTTAATCCTCTCGTGCTCCCTCCTCATCCCCCCCCCCCCCCCCCCCACCCCCCCCCCCCCCACCCTAGTTTCCTGTCGCCTTCTACTTATTGGTGTAAGAACTCATGGCCTTCAGGATACTGTGCCTGCTGTACCGTGGCGACATGCCCACTGAAATGATGGTATCAATAATATATCGATTGCCAGTTGTTTTCTGAAGAGTACGAACATACAATGTTCGATTTTCTCATCCTGTTATAACGTTGAGGCAAGAGTGTACTCTCCCGAGGAAGGTTGAGGATCTTCTGTGTTTAGAGCACAGGTCAGCAGTGACGGCAAAACAGAGAGAGAGAGAGTGGTGAGTGAGAGAGAGATCGAGACGAGAGAGAGAGGACTTGAGAGACGAGAGAGAGGAGAGAGAGATGAGAGAGAGAGAGAGTGGAGAGAGACAGAGAAGAAGAAGAAGAAAGAAGAAGAAGAGAAGTGAGAGAGAGATAGATAGATAGAGAGAGAGGAGAGAGAGAGAGAGTAAGAGTGAGAGAGATGAGAGAGAGAAGAGGAGATGAGAGAGAAGGAGAGAGAGGACCCCAACAAACCACTTCTGCTATCATGATGTGTCGCATGTAGGAGGTACTTTCATGTCCGCCATTGAATTGATCATCCCTAAGTCCCCGACAAACTCTCTCTCTCTCTCTCTCTCTCTCTCTTCTCTTCTCTCTCTCTCATCTCTACTCTCTCTTCACACACACACACACAACAAACACCACAAACCACACAACACACACACACACACATACACACACAATTAAAGACCACTCATACGCAGCATACATGCAACAAACGGACACATACTTCATACCAACACACATAAACACACAACAAACACGCTCTCCTCTACTCTCTCTATCTCTCTCTCTCTCTCTCTCACACACACACACACACACACACACACACACAACACACACACACTCACACACACACCACACACACCACACGGCACGCACGCACGCACGCACGCACACACACCACGCGCAATCTCCCCCTCTCTCTCTCTCTCTCTCCTCACACATCACCTCATACACACACACACACAACACACACACAACCTCACACACGATCGCTCGCATCGACTCGACACGCAAGCACGCACGTACGCACGCACACGCGCACACACACCACACACACACGCAAAGACACTGCACGCCCGCCACACACTCACACAACACTCACACACACACACACACACACACACACACACACACTCACACACAACACACCACTCATCAAGCTACTGTAAACACCAGGACATAAGCTATGGGAGCGCTAGTTGCGCATGAGGTGAACAGGGTTTTGAACCAGGGGAAACAACTCTTGCTCTTGTGTAATGGGTAAGAACAGTTGCTATCGCAGTTGTGCCTGAGGATCACAACCGGTTTTGTAAGTTTTCAGAAGTGAAAATCTCTAACAACCATAACTTGTTATTTTCTCCTAAAATTATAGCTTGAATTTTCTGAGGGTCACAGTGCTTCTCAGTTTTCTTTTAGGATTAATGACCCAGTTTCCTTGTTTTTCTAGATATTGAACGCAGTCATTCCCCTCAGTTTGCATACAGATGTCGTCCCTGTATACTGAGGCAATCGGGTTTTTACCTTGAATGAAAATTGGGATCAGTAGAATGCCAGATATCGATCGCTTCCTCCCTCTCTCCCCACTTTGACAAGCGCAATGCATTCTGTATAACTGGCAGTATTTCCCGGAAGTCTGGCTTTAAATAGGGACAGCTGTCGTAATTCTTAAAGATCACCACAATACTTTTCTCTGTGTTCGCTGTTGTTCTCTAGGATCAATACTGTTTACTACACAAAAACAGGAAAAACAGTTGTGGTTCTGAGTGTAAAACAACGATAATCCACTATTTTCCTCGGAAAGATATGAACAGAGTTCGAGATGTTTTGAAACTGTTTGAGTGTTCGCTTTTCAGTGTGTGTTGTGTGTATGTGTGTGTGTTATTCTTATATATTTCAGGTTTTGCGATTCGGAGTATTCTGCCAACAACTCCCTGCGAATGATGCTTGTGACCATTTCATTTTCACATATTGTCAGGTCTCTATGTCGCTGTTATAGTTAAGGTGTGTGTGTGTGTGTGTGTGTGTGGAGTGTGAAGCAACAATGGTTCATTTCTTATTGGATTTGATTGAATCTGAATTGGGGTGAATACGTGATGGACATGTTGGAAAAGATGGGAATTGTGAAACGTTGATCGGGTGAAACGTGATTGGACCAAAACGTGTGATACATGAAACGTGATTGGGCTAAACGGGGATTGCTTGAAACGTGATTGGGTGAAAACGTGTACATGGAGAACGTGTTGGGCAAAACGTGATTGGGCATAACGTGATACCATGAAACGTGATTGCGGCAAACGTGATACATGAACGTGATTGGTGAAACGTGATACATGAAACGTGATTGGGCCAAAACGTGATACATGAAACGTGGATTGGGCGAAACGTTGATTGGGCAATAACGTGATACATGAAACGTGAGTGGGCAAAACGTGATACATGAAACGTGATTGGGCATAACGTGATGCATGAAACGTGATTGGTTGAAAACTTGAGGGGTGAAACGTGACTGGGTGAAACGTGATTGGGTGAAACGTGATTGGGCGAAACGTGATACATGAAAAACGTTATTGGGTGAACTGAAACGTGATAGGGCGAATGTGACTGGGCGATAACGTGATTTGGGTGATAAAACGAGACTGGGCGAAATACGTGATCGGGTGAAGTCATTGGGCGAAACGTGATTGGGCGAAACGTGACTGGATGAAACGTGATTAGGTGAAAGTGATTACGCCACACCTGGATCGAACATAAACGCGAAACATCGTTCTTGATCACCTTTGTCGATGTCGACATGAAACTTGAATGCAAGCTGACCGCCGGCGCGGGAAGGTGTTCGTAACAGTAGTCAGTGATTGCGCGACAACGGGTCAGGTATCAGTGCGTTCCGTGGCCATGTTAGTGTATTATATGTGAAGGTGTTTACAGAGATTAGATGGCGGGAATTCTCCTTGCTTGCTTGGCGTTCGTGTTCAGCTGTTTATAGCCGCACTCTAGCAGCGTGCGGGTTAGGAAAAGGCGAGAGTTAAACTAGATAGTTGTGCGGGGTAAAAATGGCTGACAGGTTGTTCGATCCCGTCATTAGTGGCAAGTGATAAAGGAGGTCAAGTTTTAGTGTTTGGTACTAAAAACCGTATGAACACGCTGACCTTCACAACAGAAAGAACTTGAAAGAAGCAGAGACATGTTGATATTGAATATTTCTCTTGCGCCGATATTCTGGACTTTTTCTCGCCTCACGTGTATCTCGCCATAAGGATAAGCAAGCCATCTTTGCGGCATTCTCGTGTGTTTACAAGCCGTCTCTGGTTGTGTCATACACAAGAGAGAGTGTGAGAGAGAGGGGAGGGAAGAAGGGGGTTGGGGAGGGTGGACGGGTTGTTATCTGCACGCCATGATCAAAGAACAAGGACTGATTGATCTGCACATCAAACGTCGTCAAGCCTCCCCCCACCCCTTCCTTTCCTTCCTGGGCCACGAAACACACACACCACACACACGGGGACGGCTTGCGTTGTGCACCCAACTAATGCACACACCACACACACCCACACATACATACATTACATATATACTATTACTACAATACATACAGACATACATGCATAAAAAAACTTCACTTTCCACGCACACACACAGCACACACACAACACAGACACACACACACACACACACACACAACCCACACCACACACAACACCCACACACCATCACCACCAACACCACACAAAAACGCACACACAACACTTGGCAGCACGCAGGCACCTACGCGCGCGCGCATACACCACACACAACACACACACACACACAAACACCACACACCACACAAACACACCACACAACACACACCACACACACACGTAACCCTCCACAAACAACAGATTCAAAAACACATACAAAGACACAGACAAGACAGACCAGACAGACAGGACACACACACAAACACACCACACACACCCACACCACACACGCACACACACACATGATAACCCTCCACAAAACAACAGATCACAGACACACACGACACAGGACACACAGACACAGACACTGACACACACAGACACACTACACCACACACACACACACACACATCACCACACACACACACACACCACAGAGACAGCAGACCGACACCACAACACACACACAACACACACGCACACACAACACACACACACACACACACACTCACACACACACACACAACACGCACGCACGGCACGCACGCACGCACGCCAACACAACACGCACACCACACACACACACACACACACAAAACCACGCACGATAAGGGGAGCTGAACTGATCGATGAGCCGTCCCACAAGAAGCTAAGACAAGCAAAAAACAAGAAGATTGCCGCTGCTTCTCTGGATGAAGGTGACATTCCCCACCTTCCCCGAAACCCCCCACCCCCAACCCCGTCCATCTTCACTTTCCAGAATACTCCACACAACCCGCTTCTTCCCCCCCCCCCCCACCCGAACACACACAAATACACAGCGAAAATAATCCAAACACTTGCCATCGATTTTTTTTTTGCTGTGTTCAAGTATTTTCCCTTCTAATGTTTCTGTGTGATGGTTTTTCTCTCGCATCTTTTCTATTGAACAAGGAGGTTTCGGGAAAAGTTTTGGACGGTATGAAATCTCAGAGAAAAGAAAAGAGCAGAGAGAAAAAGCAAATGGTTTACCTTCCCTGAATAAGACCTGGGCGCGCGTCACAGGGAAACACACACATATATGCCCGTACACGCACGCACGCGCGCATGCGGCCACACACACACACTCACCCCAATCACACTCACACAACAAACACACACACACACACACATACACACACATACACGACACAGTCACAGACACACGGCACACACACACACACACACACACACAACACACACACACACACACACACCACACACACACACACACACACTCACATCACACATCGCGCGCACAGGTAATAGGATGTACAACAGACACACGGACGCTACACACAGACACACAATATACACAAAACAACACACACACACACACACACACAAAACACACACACGCACGCAGAGAGGAGAGAGAGAGAGAGAGAGAGATAGGGAGAGTGAGTGGAGAGTAGAGAGAGAGAGAGAGAGAGACTGAGAAAGTCAGAGACAGAGAGACTGAGAGACAGAGAGAGAGACAGAGAGAAGAGAGACAGACAGCAGGACAGACAGAGAAAGTTGAAGCATGTAACAGACAGACATTACAGACAGGACAACAGGGCAGTTACAGTGAACAGCAGAGAGACAACGTTGTGCGAGTGTTTCTCGGTTTGCAGGTGGCCGTGGGCTTATGCGTCATTTTTGTTTCTTTTTCTTTTGGACCCTGGAGGTCTGGCCCACGATCCTCCTAACTAAACATGTCAACATGAATGATTGCACAACTGAGTTTCTGGATGACGCTTGATGTAATAAGGTTTCAACGGCAAGGAAAAGATATGAGAGGAGAGAGAGTTGATGAGAGAGGTGAGAGAGAGAGAGAGTTCGTGTGCAGCGAATGTGTGTGTGTGTGTTGTGTGTGTGAGTGTGTGTGTGTGTGTTGTGTGTGTTGTGTGTGTGTGTGAGAGGAGAGAGAGAGAGAGAGAGAGAGAGAGAGAATAGAGAGAGAGAGAGAGAGTTGCGCCGGCACGCGGATTTGTGTGTGTGTGTGTGTGATGTGTGTGTGTTGTGTGTGTGTGTGTGTGTTGTGTGTTGTGTGCGTGTGTATGTGTGTGTGTGTGTGTGTGTGTGAGTCGGTGTGTCTGAGTGGGCGTGTGTGTCTGTGTGCGTGCATGCGTGCGGCGCGCGCGTATATATATTATTTATATTATTTATTTTTATATATATATATATATAT
>JAFLJL010017968.1:19372-22268 GCA_018398815.1 Conus ventricosus
TTTAGCGGTTTTTTTGTTTGTGACGTTTATCATTTTAGGAAAGACCGATCGCACTGGGATTTTTTTTTCGGGCCTGTCAAGTCCATCATGCAGGAAAAAATCTTGTCTTGAACTGGCCAGATCATGTAAATCATTACTTCCTGCAAAACAAACAACAGCACAACCACACCCACAACAACAACAACATCATAGCATCATCATCATCTCTTCATCATCATCATCATTCATCATCATTATCCATCATCATTCCTCAACAACCCACACAACAACAACAACAACAACACCAACAAACAACAACAACAACAACAACAACAATCTATGACAAACACTAGGTCGAGGTTAGAGTGCCAGCCAGTTTTGCTTAATTTCTCACTCCCAGACTTTAAAAACACGTAGACAATGATCTGAAAAAAACATAACCAAACAAAATCAACCAACCAATAAGAACAATGTAACACCAATTAAGGAACAATGTAACCAACAATAAGAACATGTAAACCAACCAATATGAACAATGTAAACCAACCAATAGATACAATGTAACCAAACAATAAGAAACATGTAACCAACCAATAAGAACAATGTAACCAACCAATAAGAAAAATCACTGTTTCCACCGACGAAGTGACAAACAAATCACAAGACACTTGGCTACTAGATCTAGCCAAGTCCCCCAAAAGAATCACAAGACACATGGCTACTAGAACTAGAACCAAGTCCCCCAAACAGGAATCACAAGACAATGGCACTAGCATTAGACCAAGTCCCAACAGAATCTCGACCCATGGCTACCTAGAACTAGACCCTAGTCCCCAACAGAATGACAAGACACATGGTACTAGAACTAGGGACCAAGTCACCAACAGAATCACAAGACAACATGGCTACCTAGAAATAGACCAAGTCCCCAACAGAATCACATGACACATGGTAACTAGGAATTAGACAAGTCCCCCAACAGACTGGACAAGACACATGGCTACCTAGAATTAGACCAAGTCCCCCAACAGAATCACAGACACATGGTACTAGGATTATGCCAAGTCCCCCAACAGAATCACAAGACAACATGGGCTACCTAGAATTAGACCAGTCCCCCAACAGAATCACATGAATATGGCTACCGAGAATTAGCCAAGTCCCCCAACAGAATCACAAGACACATGGCTACCTAGAATTAGACCAAGTCCCCACAGCATCACAAGACACATGGTACTAGATTAGACCAGGTCCCCCAACAGAATACAAGACACATGGCTACCTAGAATTTGACCAAGTCTCCCAACAGAATCACAAGACACATGGGCTACCTAGAATTAGACCAAGTCCCCCAATCAGGAATCACAAGACACATGGCTACCCTTAGAATTAGACAAGTCTCCAACAAGAATCACAGACACATGGCTACCTAGAATTAGACAAAGTCCCCAAACAGAATCACAAAGGACACCATGGCTACCTAGAATTAGACAAGTCCCCCAACAGAATCACAAGACACATGGCTTCCTAGAATTAGACCAAGTCTCCCAACAGAATCACAAGACACATGGCTACCTAGAATTAGACAAGTCCCCCAACAGAATCACAAGACACATGGCTACCTAGAATTAGACCAAGTCCCCAAAAGAATCACAAACACATGGCTACCTAGAATTAGACCAAGTCCCCAACAGAATCCACAAGACACATGGCTACCTAGAATTAGACCAAGTCCCCCAACAGAATCACAAGACACATGGCTACCTAGAATTAGACCAAGTCCCCAACAGAACACAAGACACATGGCTACTAAATTAGACCAGTCCCCCAACAGAATCACAAGACACATGGCTACCTAGAATTAGACCAAGTCCCCAACAGAATGACAAGACACATGGCTACCTAGAATTAGACCAAGTCCCCCAAACGATCACAAGACACATGGCTACCTAGAATTAGACCAAGTCCCCCAACAGAATACAAGACACAGTGGCTACCTAGAATTAGACCAAGTCCCCCAACAGAATCACAAGACAATGGCTACCTAGAATTAGACCAGTCCCCCAACAGAATCACAAGACACATGGCTACCTAGAATTAGACCAAGTCCCCAACAGAATCACAAGACACATGGCTACCTAGAATTAACCAAGTCCCCAACAGAATCACAAGACAACATGGCACCTAGAATTTGACCAAGTCCCCCAACAGAATCACAAGACACATGGCTACCTAGAATAGACCAAGTCCCCCAACAGAATCACAAGACACATGGCTACTAGAATTAGACCAAGTCCCCCAACAGAATGGATACAGACACATGGCTACCTAGAACTAGACCAAGTCCCCCAAAAGAATGACAAGACACATGCTACCTAGAACTAGACAAGTCCCCCAAAATGAATCTAAAAATCAAGACACATGCTGACCTAGAATTAGACCAAGTCCCCCACAGAATGACAAGACACATGGCTACCTAGATTAGACCAAGTCCCCAACAGAATCACAAGAACATGCTACCTAGAATAGACCAGTCCCCAACAGATGACATGACAATGCACAGATAGACCAAGTCTCTCAACAGAATCACAGACACATGCTACTAGGAAAGACCAAGCCCAACATCACAAGCAAAACGACTTTTGACGCCCTTTAGGAAAAGAACTCAAGACAAGCAACACTCAGCAAGCAACACTGACGCAATATAGAAAGCGAAGAGATGGGGATCACTGGGTCTCCAATTTGGGCGCCCGAATGGAGTGGAATCCACGGATGGGAAGCACTGAGCGGCAGAACACCCAAAGGGCAGAAAAAAGTCATTTTAATCCCGGGTCCAGGAATAGGTGCAAACGTTCAGAACAAGAAGAAAAGTCCGCAAAGAAGAAATGGGAGCAAAGACAGACAAAAAAGGGAGTGG
>JAFLJL010017968.1:32368-40956 GCA_018398815.1 Conus ventricosus
ATCTGTGAGGGTCGGCCTCTCGGGTTGTGGCAGTTGTCACCGCCACTTCCACTGTCATCCCTGCCCACTCCTCTGCCCGGAGTGGGGACGCACGTGGAGCCGGCAGGGTGCGTTCCGATCGGGACGTCGTCTCGCCTCCACAGTCCGAGGGTGTGGCAGTTCCTCCGACTTCAACTCTGTGTCTTCAGGGTGGGCAAGCGTCTTGAGGGCTCGCCACAGTATACCATCTGCGGGCGACTCGCGAATGTGGTTGGTGCCCGGTAGGTAGGGGACCACGCTCTTCGACGCGTCACGACTCCTCCTACTTCATGTCAAGCGCTTCAGTGAAGGTTTGGTGTTTTGGGAGGTGCTTCAGTGTGAGGGCGTCGTAAAGCAGACCGACGCTTACACAATCATATTGGGATACGCTGTGTTGCCGTTGTTTTTTTGTGTGTGTGTTTTTTTTGTTTGTTTTTTGGAAGGAGTTTGTTTTGTTTTTTTTCCTTGCATTTGTCAAGCACCCGCCAGGGACTTCGAATGAAATATTGGAAGTGCAACATTGGTGTCACGAGTTTGTTTCGAGGCCTATGACGATTGATCCATCTAGGGTGGTGGAATTATTCATTTATTTATTGTCGTTGCTGTTGTCGTGTATCCGTCCTTTAATGTGGCTTGTGGTGCGTCTGCACCTTAATGTCGTTCAGCTCAAGTTAGGTTTACTTTCTCTCTCTCTCTCTCTCTCTCTCTCTCCTCTCTCTCTCTCTCTTCTCTCTCTCTCTCTCTCTCTCTCTCTATTCCAATTCATGCCCGTGCAATTCATCCTGCAGGTTCACGGGTGGCTGGTACCTTTCGCTTGAACTGGCTGTCTCTATCGGCCTATCTCCTGTCTTTTTACCTGTCACACGTGCATCATTCCTCTTAGGCTTGAGGTATGCTCACTGTGACGTAGTGTGGCATGTCGGCTGCCATCGTTTAGGGAGGTTTTCTCTTCACTCGAGCGGAAGATGTCCCTGAGAGCGCCTGCTCTGTTTTTGGTTCTACACCACTTCGTCGAAGGTACGGTCGGTACCTTCATCCCTACAGTCGGCCTGTAGGGGAGGGACATCACATACGTCATTTTTTCCCCCTCATTGTTTGCTGTCTCTCGACGGGCCGGGGGGGCAAGGGGTCGTTTGGGACCCGCCATTTTGGGGTCACCCCCCGGGACGGGTAAGCATCATTTTCTTGGTTTATTTGTTTTTTTTTTTTTTTTTTTTTTTTGTTACCGGCTTTTTCTTCCTTTTGCGCAATTTCTTTTGGTTTTCAAAATTTATAAAAGAAAATTTTTGGGAAAACCACTTTTCGGGTTTAAATTAAATCTTTAACCTGGCCGGGAAAAATTATATCTTAAAAATCTTTCCCCTTTTTTGCTTTGGGTTTAGCGGTAGTGGGGGGGATGGGGGAAAACCTGGTGATTCGGGGTTTGGTACTTGCTTGGTTCCTCGTCCCCCCCCTGTAAACAATTGCGGTCCCGCATTTTTCCCGGCCCCCGTCTGTTTTGGGAAAGGGGGAACGAGAGTTTTTGTTTGCAGCGGGGCTTTAGCATGATTAGTCTTTTTGGAAATGCGTTTTTGGGAAATTGTGCCCATTTATGATGTTGCTATAAAATGGAGGTTTAAAATTGGGGCCATTGAATTTTTTTTGCAAATGGGGTTTGGCATTATAAAAGCAATTTTTGGCTGTTTTAGTTCATTTTCCTAAAAAAGGGAAAATGGGGGACATGGTGAGAAAAGGATGAATAAGGGTTGCTGTTTGCACGTTTACCTTTTAAAGGGTGGTCTTTGCCTGCTTCGTGTGGGAGCCCTTTAAACCGAAAAATTCCCCTCTTTTGGGTTTTGGGTTTGTTTTTTTATGTGGGGTCTGGGGTTACTTTTTCCACAAATTTCTATCCAAACACCCCCCCTCCCCCATCATGCAGGGGCTGTTGGGAAATTTAACAGCTTGTGTCAACCGTATGACTGGGGGGGGTTCCATCCTTTTTCTTTCCCCTTTTCCTTCCAGTTCCTTCCTTTTTTCCTCCCCCCGGGGGGCTCCACCCGATTTTTCGCTGTTGGGGGCGCACTGGTTGAGGGCACATGGACCTGGCTGGACGGTCCGGGCCCTGTCGGGATTTTTCCCGACAACCCCTGTCCCACGGGACCATTCCCCAAACCGTCCACGGCCCTTTGCGTGCACGTGAGGGTGGGGGGTAACTCGGTGCCGTCCCTTTTTGGGGGGTGGGGGTTTGTGTCAAGGGGTGGGCCCTTTTGAACTCTTTTCAGGAAAAAACCCGGGTCGGGGTCCCTGAGTCGGCCCGGTGCTCTCGGGGGAAATTTTGGGAGAAGGGGTGGGGGGGAAAACCACATAAAACACGGAAGGAAGCATGTTTTGGGGAAGGTTGAGTGTAAATTGTGCATGTTGGAAAACTTTTTTGTGATTGTGCATTTTGGGTTTTGGTTAGGAATGCTGGAATGCATGTTTTGGGGTGGGGTTTTGGATTGCGTTTGGGTGATTTTTTGAAAATTTTTATTTGTGATTGTGCTTGTTGTGTGTTTGGAAAAATGTTTTAATTTGGACAATGTTTGTGGTTGAATAAATGGTGTATTGTATCGTAATCTTTCTTGTGTGGCTCTTGCAGGCTTTGTGAGGTCGTCCCCCCCTTCCCCCCCAATTTTGACCGATCCTGTCAGGGCAGCCCTTTCCAGGGGTCGGGTGAAGGGGGGGGCCCCCGGGGGAGGTGAAGGGCTCTGGTGTCTCCCCTCTTTTTTCGCGGATTTTAAACCTTTTCCAGTTTTTTTTTGTTTTTTTAAACGTTTAGTTGTTTGTCATTTTTTTTGGGGGTGGTTGGCGGGGTTTAAACCCGTGCGGGGGAGTTTTCTGGTGGCCGGAAGGAAAAATTGGCGTGACGGGGAAATCGAGGTGAGTCTAAGCGGGAATCGACCGCGCCGGGGCCCTCTTTCCCCCCGGGTTCCCCCTCGCGCAGATACGGCCGTAAGATTTTGCCTTTCTTTTCCCAAACTCAGTCTGTTTTTCCCCGTTTTGTATTTAAAACCAGTTTTCTTTGCCGGGGGGTTTTTGGGGGACAGGGGGTTTTGTTTCGGACGTTAGTGCCCTTTTTTTTTTCCGGGATTCCCGCAGGTTTTTTTTTTTGTCGGGGAGCCCCACCGCACTGTTGCTCTTGCTTTTGGACCCGCGGTTTTGGCCGGGAGTGGGAGCAGCCTGGACACATTTTTTTTTTTTTTTTTTTTTCGGTGGCCCACCCAATTTGGGTCGTGCTGGGGAGCGCGGTTTTTCCCAAAGGGGGGAAGCAGCCAAAACATTGTTCTTTGACTTTTTTTTAATTTTATTTGCCGTTTCTCAGTTCAAATCACCAAGAGACTAACATATCCGTGCGGTATCTGTTTTTTTAAGTGGAAAATTTTCTTTCCCCTGTATTTGATAACCGTAGGATTGTTTTCATGGCAACGTCCCCGGGGGTGGTGGTTTTTGGGGGACCGGGGTCGAAAAAAAAAGGGTTTTTTAAAAGTTTTCCCTAAATATTTGCACCAGTACCTTTTTAAATACAGTGACTTCCCCTTATTCCCCGGGCTGTAGCCGATAGTCCGGGGAGTACTTTCACTTCTTTTTTCGCTAGGGGATTTTCCCCGCGGGAACCCCCGCTGGCATTCCCCTCGGAAGCGTCAGAGTATACGAAGCAACTATGGGCTTTTCCCTTGAGTCGCCAAAAAAATCAAAACCCTCTCTTCTCCATGCTTCCCCCCGTAAGGGGATGCCCCGGGGGAATGTCCCACGGGAAAGTCCAGGGCCCAAAGGGGGGGTCCCAAAAGGGGCCCTCCCCCGTGTCGGGATGGTGAATCCCGCCCCGGACATCACCTCCGTCCCTTTATGTTTTTTTGGACGGCAGCGACAGAGGTTTAACCCTCCGTTGGGAAAAGGCTTAGGCAGGAAACCCCGTAGGGAAGAGGCTGCCAAGGGAGCCCCGGGGGAGGGGAAAAAGCTAGTAGGGTGGAGGCTCTGCGCAGAAAGGAACTGACAGAAAAGGAGATTTTGCTTTGGGAAGAGGCCCAATTTTCTAGGGAAGAGGGGGAAAATCGGGATAGGGAAGAGGCTGCCAGCAGGGGCCCCCCGTCGGGGGGGAGTTTGGTCAGGTAAAAAGAGGGGGCTGCCAGACCGGGGGCTCTGGCAAAGGGGAAAAGATGGAAAAACTTCTTTCGCGGGCTCCCCCATCCCGTAAAACAGGGGGGGTCCAACAGGGAAGTGATAGAGTTAGAGGGCCCCAAAAATTTAAAACTTCCTTTAGCAGGGCCTATGAGGGCTCGATATGTTTTTTAGACATTTTTACAAGGTTTGCTACTTCATACCAATTTCTGGGGGAACAAAAAACCCTCACCTTTTTTTTTGGAAATTTTTGGGGGCTGCAAAGGGGGTGTTGTCCCCTTTAAAAAAAAACCCCCTTATGCAAATGCAGTTGGGTCTGCGTAAGCGTTTTCCCCCTTAACCCCGAGACCCTACAGGGGGAAAATTCAGGTCCATGAAAAAGAATAACGGGCCCAGACCTTCGGGGCAGTTTTGGGGATAGGCTGCGCAAAACGCTAGGGTTCCCGGGGTCCGTTGGCTAAGCTGGGGCCGGGGGGATCTGAAAATTTTCTTTGGAAAAAGCTGACCAACACCCTGTCCCCCGAGTTGGGACCGTATGGGCGGGGAAAGCACCCAGGATTTTGCGGGTGCGATTTTATACAGCGGGGGTGTTTGCTGAAGCCCGTAGGGGGTTATGGGCACCGACCCCCGGAAAGGACAGGAAGACCCCACAGGGTTTTGGGGCAGAAGGCGCCGACGACCCCAGCGGGTCGAACAAAGGGAGGCAGTTCATCGGGGCCCTCAGCACCCCAAAAGGGGTTTTTTTTGTGGGGTCCTGGCCCCAAATTTGGAAAGATTGGCCCAAAAACCCCCCGGTAGTCCTGGGGGGGGCCAAATTCTTTCCAGCGTCTCGTGCCTTTGGGTAACGTGGGGTCCACCCCTTCTGGTGGTCCGAGTGCCCTTTTTTCCCTTTTTGTTTTTTGGTTCTTTCCTTTTGGGCGACACCATGGGTTTTTGGAGCACAAAGAACTTTTTTTGATAAGGGGTTTGGGTTTTCCCCCCAGCCCGGGGGGGGCCAGTTAATTTATGGGGTGCGGGTTGGAGGGTGGGTTTTTCCTCCCCCCGTCCTTTTGTACCCATTCCGATCTCCACCCCCTACTTCTGTGGGGGGAAGTATGGGGCCCTTTTTGGTGGGGCGACCCATGTATTCCCTTCTCATAGGGGAAAACTATCACCTTCGCAGACGGACGCAGTCAGGCCCTGTCTACGGAAACTGCCCGTACAGGCGTGTGTGGGAGTTTTCCACACGCCGGGCCCAAAACTAAGAAGCAGGAACAGGGAAATTTCTCCCGTTCTTCCCGCCGTCTCTGACGGGTTCTGGCAAGGGGGCCCATCCCTTTCTACCCTGATCCGTCTTCAGGCCCGGGGCTTGGATTCCAACCCTGCGACAACTGGGAGGGCGTTTCCCCCTCAGTCGCCCGAACCCCCAAGGGGAGCTTTTAAGTTTCCCCAAGGGGGCCTCTTTTGGGGGGGTTTTACTCAGGCAGATCGATGGGCCCAAACCTTGTCGTTCCCCCAAAATTGAGAAATCTGTTCTCCCGGGAGGCCCACCCATTCACCCCGGGGAGGTCAATGGGCTCCAAACGGGCTCTTTGAGCGAGTAAGACAGGGCTTTTTCGGGCCCCGGGGTTTTAAACTTTGCAGGTTAGGCAGTTTCTCCGCGTTTCGATATTTTGCCAAAAAGGGCAACGCCTAAGGGTTTGCTTGAGGCCCTTTTTCCCCTAGGGCAGTCCCCCCTGGTTTTTGGGGGGCCCTTCAGCAAGGTTGGGGGTTTAAACCCGGGGGGACCCAATTAAATTCCCCCATGCCCATCGCGGTCACCGCACATTTTGGGGAAATAATTAATTACGCGCGCGATACCCAGTGGGCCCGTCCCCTTGGGGGGTTAAACGATGCCCCTACCTTTTTTTTCGGAAACCTTTGGGGGAAAATTTGGAAAGGGGCACTGGGGCCCAAGAAAAAATTTCGGGGCCCGGGAAATTTGTACGGAGAGCGATTTATCATCCTCTCCAGTGCCTGGACTGGACTGGCCATCAAATCGGGCGTTCATGAGTTAGGCACGGAACTGCCCGAGTATTTTTGCTTTCAAATTTTAGCCCCTATCAAGGGGTTTCCCGCAATACGGTTGGGCCAAATATCTCAGCCGACTCCGGTCAAACACATTGGGGAAAGTCAGTCAGAGGAACACTTTCCCCCCCAGGGGTTTTTCCCCTTTTTTCTCTGTATTCTGTGTAGTGACAGTTAAAAAGGGATGAAAACACCATGGGTTTCGGTTGTACTTTTTTTTTGGAAGGGTTTGGGTTAGTTGTTTGATAAATTTTGGTATATGTAACCTTTTTGTGTAGTTTTTATCGTGGAAAGTTTTTTATTGGATTTAACGTAAATCTGTCGAAACACAGAGTGTTGGGTTCGGTCCCAAATTTTTACTTTGCAATGCGTCAAGGTTCAAAGGAGCACTGAAACTCAGAGAAACAGATGTTTTAGAAGGGGGGTTTTTTCACAGTTTTTCGACCAAGACATTGATCCATTAAGGGGGGTGGGTTTTTTCATTTTTTTTTATTGTCGTTGCTGTTGTCGTGTATCCGTCCTTTTTAAAGTGGCTTTGGTGCGGGCTGCACCTTAATGTCGTCACTAAGTTAGGTTTTTCTTTCTCTCTCTCTCTCCCCTCTCTCTCTAATTCCACTGCCCGTGCAATTTTTCCTGAGGGGTTAAAGGGGGGCTGGTAACCCTTTCCCCTTTGAACTGGCTGGGCCTATCGGCCTATTTTCCTGTCTTTTTTCCTGTCCCACGTCATCATTCCCTTAGGGTTTGAGGTATTTCTCACTGTGACTTTGGGGTGGCAGTCCCCTGCCCCTCGTTTAGGGAGGTTTTCTCTTCCAAATCGAAACGGGAAAAATGTCCTTTAGAGCGGGCCCGCTCTGTTTTTTTTGGGTTTTAAAAACCACTTTTTCCCCAAGGTTTCGGGCCCGGGGGCCCTTTATCCCCACAGTCGGCCCGTAGGGGGGGGACATCACATTTACTCAACTTTTTTCCGCTTTTGTTCTGCTGTCCTCTCGACTGGACAGAGGGCAGAGAGTCGCTTGACCCGCCACTTTGGGTCACCCACGGTAGCTGGTAAGCATCAGTTTCGTGGTTTATTTGTTGTTGTTTTGTTTTTTTTCTTTTTAGCCGGCTAATTCTTCTCTTTTGCGCAATTTCTTTTGGTTTTCAAATTATAAAAGAAATATTGTTTGAGACCACTTTTTCTGGTTAAATTCAATCTTTAACCTGGCCAGTCAAATTATATCTAAAGTCTTTCTCCTTTTTATGCATCTGGTGATGCGGTAGTCGG
This sequence comes from Conus ventricosus, assembly GCA_018398815.1. Lineage (NCBI taxonomy): Eukaryota > Metazoa > Mollusca > Gastropoda > Neogastropoda > Conidae > Conus > Conus ventricosus. The sequence continues at coordinate 39,834 of JAFLJL010017968.1, forward strand.
CGGGGATGGGGGAGAACCTGGTGATTCAGGGTTGGTACTTGCTTGGTCTCGCTCGTCCGCCCCTGTCACAATTGCCGGTCTCGCATTCTTCGGCCACCGTCTGTTTGTGCGGGCAAGGGAACGAGAGTTTTTATGTTTGCGAGCGTGCGTACGCATGATTAGTCGTTTGGATGCGTGGTTGGAGAATTGTGTCATTTATGATGTTGCTATAAAATGTGAGGATAATTGTGCCATTGAATTATTATTTGCAAATGTGGTGGCAGTTATAAAAGCAATGGTTGCTGTATTAGTTCAGTTTTCCCAAGAAAGGAAAATGTTGAGCATGAGTGAGAGAAGGATGAATATATGGTTGCTGTTCGCACGTTTAGCCTGTTAATGTGGTCTCTTGCCTGCTTCGTGTGAGGAGACCTTTACCGAACATTCCTCGTTTGGTTTGTTGACTGTTATGCTCAGGTCTGTGTTGAGCTTGTGTCACTAATCTATCCAAACACCTCCCCTCGCCCATCATGCGAGTGGCTGTTAGGATTTAACAGCATGTGTCAGACCGTACTGACTGCGGGGTTCCAGTAAACCCCTTTTTTCTCCTTCTTCCAGTTCCTTCCTTCTTCTCTCCTCCCGGGGGCTCCACCCGATCCTTGCGCTGTTGGGGCCGCGCACTGGTTGAGGAGCACGTGGACCTGGCTGGACGGTCCTGGCCCTGTCCGGACTTTCACCGACAACGCCCTGTCCCACGGGAGCCATTCTCCACCGTCCCCGGACCTCCTGCAGTGCACGTGACCGGGGGTGGGTAACTCTGTGCCGTGCCATTTTGGGGTGCGCGTGTGGGCAAGGGTGTCGGCCTTGAAACTCTTTTTCAGGAACAAACCCGGTCTGGGGTGCCTGAGTCGGCCGGTGCTCTCGGAGGACTTTGGAGAGACAGAGGTGTGGGGAACCACATGAAACACGGAATGGAATGCATGTGTTGGGAGGGTTGAGTGTGATTGTGCATGTTGTGAAAGCTTATTTGTGATTGTGCATGTTGTGTGTGTTGATGCTGAATGCAGTGTTGGGAGGGTTGATTGGATTGTGCATGTTTTGAAAAGTTTATTTGTGATTGTGCAAAATTGTGACTTGTGTGTGGGGA
>JAFLJL010017969.1:10000-22890 GCA_018398815.1 Conus ventricosus
GGTTCATTGAACAGTGGGTTTATAGATCACCTACACATCATCACACATGGGTTCATTGAACTGTGGGTTTATAGATCAACTACACATCATCACACATGGGTTCATTGAACAGTGGGTTCATAGAGGACCTACACATCATTCACACATGGGTTCATTGAACAGTGGGTTCATAGATCACCTACACATCACATAACATGGGTTCATTGAACAGTGGGTTCATAGATGACCTACACGAAGCGATTCTTCACACAGATATGCAATATTTTCACGATTGTGTCATGTACGTAGAGATTTCAAACGCCTCGACAGCTATGCTGTAAACTTCTCGTCTCAAAACACACACAGACACACACACACACACACACACACACACACACACACACACACACACACACACACACACACCACACACACACACACACACACACACACACACACACACACACACACACACACACACACACACACACACACACACACACACACACACACACACAAAGCGAGGCAATCGCTTGCGGGGATTTTCACACCGATTCCAACACTAAATTCAACACAATTTTATTTTCATGTTGATGTTGAATATGTCAGTGCATTAACAAGTTTCTGAAACTTTCATCCGATGTGTTGTCTATAACAGGATAGCATTCTACTAAATTTATAGGAATTTTAGTAACGGAAAAGAAAAAAACGAAAATACCCGAAGATGTGATATTCTGGACTGTCCTCCCGGCACTCTGATCAACCCATTCATCTGATGACTTCCACAATGAGCGGGGACACAGCGAAAAGTAACGGCGATACATTCAGAGGATGAACGATGTTTTAAACAAGAAACTTCTGTTATCGCCTTAAACAACCTTTTGAATTTGGAGGCTGAATCGCACTAAAACCTGATCTTGGAATCAGTGCCCACGAGATTCTGGCAGCTATTTCATGTTCAAGATGAGATGGGCTTTAACTCCAATGTGAAGCGTGCTGTGTTATGCGGTGCAGAGACTTGGAGGAGGAAAGTCCAACACCCAGTCTTCAGGCAGGCAGCAACACGTGTGTCGGGCTCATACTACAGAATAGCAATTGACACGGCACTACAGGCTGAAAGGTTTCTGCCAACATGATATTTTCCATGGCTCATACTACAGAACAGCAATTGACACGGCACTACAGGCTGAAAGGTTTCTGCCAACATGATAGTTTCCATGGCTCATACTACAGAACAGCAATTGACACGGCACTACAGGCTGAAAGGTTTCTGCCGACATGGTAGTTTCCTATCAGGTCTTATGGAAGGTGATCCTGTCCTACCGTTACCCAGTGCTGAACCATGAGTACAACATTTTAAATGATTCTTGCCTTGATTTTCCAGATAAAATTAATGCATGCAGTGTGTGTGTGTGTGTGTGTGTGTGTGTGTGTGTGTGTGTGTGTGTGTGTGTGTGGTGTGTGTGTGTGTGTGTGTGTGTGTGTGTGTGTGTGTGTGTGTGTGTGTGTGTGTGTGTGTTGTGTGTGTGTGTGTGTGTGTGTGTGTGTGTGTGTGTGTGTGTGTGTGTGTGTGTGTGTGTGTGTGTGTGTGTGTGTGTGTGTGTGTGTGGTCATAAACACAAAAGCAAGGTACAAAACCACCCTTTTTTCTTTTTTTTTCTTTTCTTTTTATAAATAGACAATATCAAACAGAGAACTTACCCCGCCTGGTTGAGAAAGCAACTGTACCTACCTGGCAGTGTGGTCAGCAGAGTGGAACAGACCATGACATATTTCAGAAAGCAGAGAACTGTATCCACCTGGCCAGTGTGGTCAGCACAGAGAATGAAGCAGACCATGACATCAGACACTGCATCAGCAATGCCAGACGCGCTTTGACCACTCTGCCACCACCGTGTGCATGTCTCTGACCTCTCTGCCACCATCGTGTGTATGTCTCTGACCTCTCTGCCACCATCGTGTGTATATCTCTGACCTCTCTGCCACCATCGTGTGTATGTCTCTGACCTCTCTGCCACCATCGTGTGTATGTCTCTGACCTCTCTGCCACCACCGTGTGTATGTCTCTGACCTCTCTGCCACCATCGTGTGTATATCTCTGACCTCTCTGCCACCATCGTGTGTATGTCTCTGACCTCTCTGCCACCATCGTGTGTATATCTCTGACCTCTCTGCCACCATCGTGTGTATGTCTCTGACCTCTCTGCCACCATCGTGTGTATGTCTCTGACCTCTCTGCCACCATCGTGTGTATGTCTCTGACCTCTCTGCCACCATCGTGTGTATGTCTCTGACCTCTCTGCCACCACCGTGTGTATGTCTCTGACCTCTCTGCCACCATCGTGTGTATATCTCTGACCTCTCTGCCACCATCGTGTGTATGTCTCTGACCTCTCTGCCACCATCGTGTGTATATCTCTGACCTCTCTGCCACCATCGTGTGTATGTCTCTGACCTCTCTGCCACCATCGTGTGTATGTCTCTGACCTCTCTGCCACCATCGTGTGTATGTCTCTGACCTCTCTGCCACCATCGTGTTATATCTCTGACCTCTCTGCCACCATCGTGTGTATATCTCTGACCTCTCTGCCACCATCGTGTGTATGTCTCTGACCTCTCTGCCACCATCGTGTGTATGTCTGTGTCTGCGACCTGTACAGAGTCCCACCGCCGTTTGGCTGCAGACCAAGATCAGAATTGTTTAACTCAACATGAAGTATGCCTGTTCTGTTAAATGGTTCAGACTTGGAAGTCATCACAGTCCAACACACAATCTTGAAGCGTTCATGTCTGATCTGTTTTATGGTTCAGAGGCTTGGAACAACATAGTGTCACACACAATCTTCAAGCATTCATGTCTGATCTGTTTTATGGTTCAGACTTGGAAGACAACACAGTCCCACACACAATCTTGAAGCGTTCACCTACAAGTGCCTCAGAGAAACCTTTACTACGAGATGGCCGAAAGTTGTTTCTAACAAAACGCTGTTGAAGAGCACCCGACCCAATGCTGTAGACATGGAGGCAAAGAAATGGAAATGGGACTGGTCAAAAAGACTCTTATTGACATCATCCATGATGAACAGGTGTTGAAATAACCACTCAACTGAACCGAACCACAAAGGCCTGTTACCAACATCATCCATAATGAACAGGTGATGAAATAACCACTGACCTGAACCGAACCACAAAAGCCTGTTACCAACATCATCCATAATGAACAGATGTTGAAATAACTACTCAACTGAACCGAACCACAAAGGCCTGTTACCAACATCATCCATGATGAACAGATGTTGAAATAACCACTCAGCTGAACCAAACCACACACGCCTGTTACCAACATCATCCATGATGAACAGATGTTGAAATAACCACTCAACTGAACCAAACCACACACGCCTGTTACCAACATCATCCATGATGAACAGATGTTGAAATAACCACTCAACTGAACCGAACCACACACGCCTGTTACCAACCTCATCCATGATGAACAGATGTTGAAATAACCACTCAACTGAACCAAACCACACACGCCTGTTGCCAACATCATCCATGATGAACAGGTGTTGAAATAACCACTCAGCTGAACCAAACCACACACGCCTGTTACCAACATCATCCATGATGAACAGGTGTTGAAATAACCACTGACCTGAACCAAACCACACACGCCTGTTGCCAACATCATCCATGATGAACAGGTGTTGAATAAACCACTGACCTGAACCAAACCACACACGCCTGTTGCCAACACCACGAGACAAGCAGTCGAAGGGAATCTACCAACATCACGAGACAAGCAGTCGAAGGGAATCTACAGGGGCGGAGGAAGGTGGGACGACCTTGACAGGCATGGCGCCGATGCATGAATTCTGAAGTGAAGTCGCTACATGCTACTGACAGAAGAGTGGTGCTCCAGTGGATTCCAGCCCACGGCGGGATACCAGGCAATGAGCTGGTTGATCACCCGGCGAGGGAGGGTGCTCAAGGGGAGCAGTGTAACAACGGCATCACCTACAGCGAGATGCGAAGCATCATCCGGATTATCACAACGCCCAGGACACCCAAGGATGACTATCATCTGTTGTCCAGAGAGCAACAAAGTGTCCTGGTGAGGCTCCGCACTGGGCACAACAGACTTAAAGTCACTTGTGCCGAAAGCTGAAGGTGGTGCCTTCTCCAGTCTGTCCTTGTGGGCAGGAAGAACAGACAGCGGAGCATGTGCTCCAAAATGCCCATGACATGAACAGCCAAGGAGAGAGGTGTGGCCAACAGAGACAGCTCTGATGACGAAGCTCTACGGCAGTCTACCAGAGCTGGAGAAAACGGCACTGGTCATCTCAAGGGCCGGACTGACCGTGCGGACCAAGGCGTTCGCAAAGAAGAAGTGAAGTGGACCGGCGTGCCATGGGCGCAGCTGGGCAGGTCAGTCCAGAATCCAGTCCGCTGGAGGGGAGTAGCCGCTGAACTGTTCTCCCCGGGGAACGCAAAGGATTCAATCATAGAAGTCGATGTGAAACAGAGCAATCATGTTTTTATAAATGGTCTTAATCAGACGTCACAAGAAACGCACATAAGTGTCAGTTTCAGTTTCATCAAGGAAGTGTCGAGGCGCCGACCTACTCCATACGCTACACCACATCCGCTAAGTTTCCAGACCAACTGTGCATGATTTAAAGCTGATAGGTAAATGAAATATTAATAATGACTAAGATGAAAGAATTTAAAAAGAAGTCTTGTGGCTACAACTTCGCAGATGTCTGACCTACGCATTAGCCTAACGCGCTAGTCAGACCTTGAGTACGTATGTAACAATAGCTACAAGTGCAATTATTATCAATGCAAAGGTGCGCGCGCGTGTGTGTGTGTGTGTGTGTGTGTGTGTGTGTGTGTGTGTGTGTGTGTGTGTGTGTGCGTGCGTGTGTGCGTACGTGCGTGCGTGCGTGTGTGTGTGTGTGTGTGTGTGTGTGTGTGTGTGTGTGTGTGTGTGTGGTGTGTGTGTGTGTGTGTGTGTGTGTGTGTGTGTGTGTGTGTGTGTGTGTGTGTGTGTGTGTGTGTGTGTGTATGCGCGCGCGTGCGCACACATGAGAAGGAAACACACATAAAAATATAGAAAAGATCACTTCCCAGACGACAATCCGCGGCGGAACACTTGCTTGTGTCAAGTGTTTCATTACAGTTTTAAATTCTATACAATCTGACTCAGTTAATACACCTACCTACTGAACTATTCTATACAGTCTGACTCAGTTAATACACCTGCCTACTGAACTATTCTACACAACCTGACTCAGTTAATGCACCTACTACTGAACTATTCTATACAATCTGACTCAGTTAATACACCTGCCTCCTGAACTATTCTATACAATCTGACTTAGTTAATACACCTGCCTACTGAACTATTCTATACAATCTGACTCAGTTAATACACCTGCCTACTGAACTATTCTATACAATCTGACTCAGTTAATACACCTGCCAACTGAACTATTCTATACAATCTGACTCAGTTAATACACCTGCCTACTGAACTATTCTATACAATCTGACTCAGTTAAAAACACCTACCTACTGAACTATTTATACAATCTAACTCAGATAATGCACCTACTACTGAACTATTCTATACAATCTGACTCAGTTAATACACCTAGCTACTGAACTATTCTATACAGTCTGACTCAGTTAATACACCTACCTACTGAACTATTCTATACAATCTGACTCAGTTAATACACCTGCCTACTGAACTATTCTATACAGTCTGACTCAGTTAATAACCTACCTACTGAACTATTCTATACAGTCTGACTCAGTTAATACATCTGCCTACTGAACTACATTAAAATCAGTGGCATGACGACGAACTTTTCAAGCGCAGTTTTAAGCCACCAAACTGTCGAAGTTAAACCTTGAAGCAGTCAGAATTTTCAAATGATTCGAGTTTATTTTACACCATTTTAAAGAACAGAGTCTAAATTCAAACGAAAACAAAACTTACAATTCTTCTTCTTCTTCTTCTTCTTCTTCTTCTTCTTCTTCTTCTTCTCTTCTTCTTCTTCTTCTTCTTCTTCTTCTTCTTCTTCTTCTTCTTCTCAGTCCTGGGCAAGGCAACAAGCGTGCTGATTGGGGACTCACTGATCAGACACATAAACCCAGACTATTGACAACCACATTTAACTTTCTGAATAAAATGTGTGTACCTGGGATGACAATTTCTGATCTTTTGCACTGGCTTGATACGTTAAAGAAACAAAAAAGTTCACCATGTAACCATTCATGTGGGTGTAAACGATTGTCCGTCAGGGGCCGTTACAGAAGATACATGGGACACTTCTGTCCAGTGTTCGACGTGCTTTCCCTGAAGCATGTATACACATGAGTTCCATAGTTCCTGCGATCGATGATCATAACCTCAACAACACAATTCTTCCTTCTAACAAAAATCTGTCTGCTGTGTGCAAACGCCGTGAAACCTCTTCATTGATCATTTCCATCATTCAGACACCCCTCAAAACGCAACCTCTATCATGACCATATTCACTTAAACAAAACCGAAACTGCGCAATTGGTTCTGGTCCTCAAAACAGCTGCTGATATAAAACATTAATTAGAGAGCTCTCGTTTCAAAGCACAGCAAGCTCTGGAAAGTCATCAGCATTCAGAAATCACAGAAATGTTCAGAATGACAATTACAACACAACTTCTTTGCACCTTTCCAGTCAACACAATGGAGCGTATCGTCACTCAAACTCTGTTTACCATCCTTCCATCATCGCTCATTCCCACAAACCGTGTCTTACAGTGAAATCCCATCAACCGTACCCTGTCATGACCTTCCACTAAACGCCGCTCACCCTGATCATCCTGCATCCGCAGTTCACCATGATTACTATGCATCTGCCCCTCATCCTGACTTTCATGCATCCGCCCTCATTCTGACCATCATGCATCCTCCCCTCATCCTGAATACCTGCAGCTCCGATCGTCATAACTACCCTGCATCTGCACTCACCATGACTACCTTACAGCCTCCTCTTACCATGACTACCGTGCAGCCTCCACACACCCGTAACTACCCTGCAGGCGCCGCTCACCATAACTACCCTGCAGGCGCCGCTCGCCGTAACTACCTGCAGGCGCCGCTCGCCGTAATACCCTGTAGGCGCCGCTCGCCTTAACTACCCTGTAGGCGCCGCTCGCCGTAACTACCCTGTAGGCGCCGCTCGCCGTAACTACCCTGTAGACGCCGCTCGCCGTAACTACCCTGTAGGTGCGTTCGCCATAACTACCCTGTAGGCGCCGCTCACTGTAACTACCCTGCAGGCGCCGCTCGCCGTAACTACCCTGTAGGCACCGCTCGCCATAACTACCCTGTAGGCGCCGCTCACTGTAACTACCCTGCAGGCGCCGCTCACACAACTACCCTGCAGGCACGCGCACCGTAACTACCCTGCAGGCACCGCTCACTGTAACTACCTGTAGGCGCCGCTCGCCGTAACTACCCTGCAGGCACCGCTCACTGTAACTAAGGATAAGGATAACATATTTATTTGTCCAAGAGATGGAAAATTCGCCGTAACTACCCTGTAGGCGCCGCTCGCCGTAACTACCCTGCAGGCGCCGCTCACTGTAACTACCCTGAAGGCGCCGCTCGCCGTAACTACCCTGCAGGCGCCGCTCGCCGTAACTACCCTGTAGGCACCGCTCGCCATAACTACCCTGTAGGCGCCGCTCACTGTAACTACCCTGCAGGCGCCGCTCGCTGTAACTACCCTGCAGGCGCCGCTCGCCGTAACTACCCTGTAGGCGCCGCTCACCGTAACTACCCTGTAGGCGCCGCTCACTGTAACTACCCTGTAGGCGCGCTCGCCGTAACTACCCTGTAGGCACCGCTCGCCGTAACTACCCTGCAGGCACCGCTCACTGTAACTACCCTGTAGGCGCTGCTCGCCGTAACTACCCTGCAGGCGCCGCTCGCCGTAACTACCCTGTAGGCGCCGCTCACTGTGACTAAGGTGCAGGCGTCGCTCACAGTGATCATCATGCAGGCGCCCCTCGCCATGACTACCGTCCAGCTGCCGCTCACCATGACAACCTGTAGCCGCCGCTCACCTTGTGTTTCAACAGACGTCCCTCACCGTTTGGGGCGGCGCTACAACATCTACTCGCGGTCATCAAACAAAAGAAACGACAGTCACAATTTAGACAAGTAAATCAGTTCTATGACTTAAGTCTTGGTCACCAAAATACGAATGTTGACCTATTTCCCGGACATCCAACATCCAACTCCCTTTTCCAGCCTGCCTCTGTTACTCAGCAGACTGCTTTCCCCCTCTGAAGCCCCACTTATTTAGTAGGGGTTCGGATTGCATGTTATTCCACTCATTAGCAATCATCAGGACTTCCCTATAACTTGAGTATCTATTGTGAGCCATGAGATGACCAATGCACTTAGTTGAACTATAATTATTCTGAACTGATCATTTCCGTATGCTCTCTATTTCACGTGGTAATTCTGTATACCTCCAGGTAGCGCTGCTTCCCTCTTTTCACTAATGTCAACCAATGTGAATGTATCAGACTGGCCCGTCAATGACGGTCTGCACATAGGTCACCTAAATATTTGTCATCTCATAAACAAAATGTCTGACGTATCAAAAATCATTCATAATAATCATAAACCTTTCCATGTCTTTGGATTTTCTGAGGCATGGACAAACAGCCGCGTTGGTGACAATTCAATATCCATTCCTGGATACTCAATAGTCCGGAGAAATCCTGAAAATATTCTTGAAACAGGTATTGCTGTCTGCACCCAAAAAGATGTCCAATACAAAATTCGTAATGATCTTTGTCACAAAAATATTGAAATAACGTGGCTTAAAATTCAGTCAAAAAGTAAGACATTAGCGTCAATTCTTGTCGGATTTGTTACAGACATCCTAAAAGTAAGTCCAGCTGGTATAACGATTTTTGTGAGATGATGGACACAGTATGGCTTTTGAAAACAGAAATATATTATTGGGAGATTTCAATATAGATCTGTTTCAGTCTTGTTCCCAATGGTCCAACATTGCTAATTCATATAATCTTCATCAGTGCATTTCTTTACCGACTAGAGTTACTTCAAAATCTAATACCCTTATAGACCACATATATTTGTCGAACATTGCTGCACTTGCAGAAATATGTGTACCGCTACTGGTGCAAGTGACCACAATGCTGATTGCGTAACTTGGAACAAAAAGGGTTTTAAAGTTCCAAAGCAAGTAGTTGGTAATCACATTTCGTTCGTTCAAAAACTTCAACTTACACGCTTTTCAGTCGGATCTCATTTACTCGCCTTTTGCAGACATCTATAGCTACACCGATCCAGATGATGCCCTTGCCTTTTGGACGAGAACCTTTATGAATATTGTCGACAAAACACATCCCATTGATCAGAGGCGAGTCAAATCAGATATCTGACTGTCTGGCTCACTCAGGATATTCTGAATGCCATGGACGAGAGGGACGATTTTAAAAGTGTAGGCTCTGACAAAGAGTATAAGAGAAAACGGAACATTGTGAAGTACATGATTAGAAAGTCAAAATGTGATTCTTTCAGAAAGTTGGTCCAAAATAAAAACAACGGAGCCTCTATTTGGAAAGCATTAATAAACTTACCGGACCGTGTTCATCAAGACAGGAATGTTCCATTCCTGTAGAAACACTAAATGATCATTTTGCCAATATTGGTAACAAACTAAACATAGGGAAAGATAAAACTAGCATTTTTGATACTGCGAATTTACAGAAATTTTGTGATGCAAAAAATATACACGCAAAGTTTTCTATTCCCCTAATATCTGTTAATGAAGTGTTTTTATATCTATCAACTTTAAAAAATAAAAGTTCATACAGCTTTGATGGAATTAGTCCCAAGATATTAAAACTATCTGTACCATATATTGTAGATTCTCTTACATACCTCTTTAATCTATGTTTATCTAAACATTACTTTCCAGAAGCATTTAAACATGCAAAAATTATCCCTCTGCACAAAAAAGGGAATTTAGATGATCCAAATAACTACAGACCAATTTCGTGCTATCGTCCGTCTCAAAGCCATTAGAACGTCATATCCATCACCATCTATCATCTTTTATTGAGAAACATAAACTGTTGTATATCAATCAGTCAGGATTTAGGAAACTACATTCATGTGAAACGGCTTTGTGTCGGATCACAAATTTGTGGCTAAAAGATAGCAACAACAGGAAAGCAGTTGGTGTAGTGTTTATTGATTTAACAAAGGCTTTTGATTTAATTAATCACATATACTGCTAAAAAAGCTTAATGTTTACGGCGTCGATAACATACGGAATCATTTTTTTAGATCTTATTTGTTGAACCGTACGCAATCTGTTTTTTCACGAGATGTTATTTCTTCTAAGAGACTGTTGCCAAGAGGCGTGCCACACGGATCAATCTTAGGTCCCCTGTTGTTCTCCCTCTACATGAATGATCTCCCTTTATCAATTCAAAATGCAGTGTGTGATTTGTTCGCTGATGATACATCTTTACAATACTCTAGTCATAGCATCGATGAAATTAATTATCATTTAAATGCAAGCATGAAATCAGTGGAAGACTGGTGTGATTCAAATGACATGCTTGTTCATCCTCATAAAACCGAGTCTATGTTAATATGTGCACGTCAAAAAAGGCAAGTCATAAATGAAGCAAAATTAAAAATAATGTACAAAGATAAAACAATAAAACAAGTTGCAAAGCACAAATTATTAAGCATCGTCATCGATGAAAATCTTTCCTGGCACGATCAGATCCATAACCTAATCAAACAAGTCTCGTGTTGTGTGTTCCAGCTGTCACAGATAAAACACTTTCTCAACGAACATTCACGAAAAATGTATTATTTTGCTTTTGTTCAGGCTCGATTAGACTACTGCTCTATTATCTGGGGTAAATGTGCTCCATCTACTTTAAAACCACTTTGTTCATTGCAAAAACGAGCATTAAGATGATCAGCTGTCAGAAACAATCCGATCCTTCTATGCGTGATGTATTTAGGTACAATAGAATACTGCCTCTTCATCATGTTAACATTCAACACTGATTCTTATGCACAAAATTGTTCATGACGCATGCCCAGATTATTTAAAATCAATAGTACATTTACATCACCATCATGATTCGCTCAGATTCATTATTCCTAAAGCTAATTTAGATTTATTCAAAACAAGTTTCTCCTTCTGTGGCTGTAAAGAATGGAAAAAAACTTCCAGCAAAACACAGAAATATTTCCCAATTATCAGCTGTCAAAAACGAAGTAAAGTTACTTCTTTTTGATACTCATGACTGACCTATGCGTAGACATTAGCCTGACTATACATACTTACGGAGAAAGAAAAGTGTAATGCTGATAAACGATGCAGTTGGTTGAGATGTGTGTGTGTGTGTGTGTGTGTGTGTGTGGTGTGTGTGTGTGTGTGTGTGTGTGTGTGTGTGTGTGTGTGTGTGTGTGTGTGTGTGTGTGTGTGTGTGTGTGTGTGTGTGTGTGTGTGTGTGTGTGTGTGAGGGGGGGGAGGACAGGGAGTGAGAGAGAGAGAGAGAGAGAGAGAGGAGAGAGAGAGAGAGAGAGAGAGAGAGGAGAGAGAGAGAGAGAGATTTTAAGCATGAATCGTTATATTGATGTTAGTTTGTAATTCGATGTTACCTTACTTTTAAATTGTAGTTATAGTTGGGCAGAATTGTAAAAAGGCCTTCAATGAGCCTAATTCTCAACCCATTAAAGATTCATTCATTCATTCATTCATTCATTCATTATTATTATTCTTCTCCTCTTCTTCTTCTTCTGCTCATCCTCTTCTTCTTCTGCTCTTCTTCTTCTTTTCTTCTTCTTCTTCTTCTTCTCTTCTTCTTCTTCTTCTTCTTCTTCTTCTTCTTCTCTCTTCTTCTTCTTCTTCTTCTTCTTCTTCTTCTTCTTCTCTTCTTCTTCTTTCTTCTTCTTCTTCTTCTTCTTCTTCTTCTTCTTCTTCTTCTTCTTCTTCTTCTTCTTCTTCTTCTGCTTCCAACAATATCGTTTTTTCACCTTTGACGAGTGTGACCATGAACTGAATGGAGCTGAGAAGGGTTCAAATAAAGGTGACGGAAGGCCGGAATTGAACCAAATGTGAACAATTCATAGTGATCCGCCCCAAACAAAGACAAACAAGTAATCGCACAATGTCTTACCTATGTCTTATACCTTGTTTGTCCTTGGTTTGGGCGGACTCACTGAGAATTGTTCTTAAAATTTGGAAGTGAGAAGTTTGACAGAATAATGGCTGGAAGGTGCGAAGAGGTGTGCCACTATGAATGTAATGACAATCGTGTCATATGATGCACTAACTATCAGTCACGACTGTCGTAACACGAGATCTGTCACAGACTGTGCACTAACTATCAGCCGTCACCGACTGTCGTAACACGCGATCTGACACAGACTGCTGCACTAACTATCAGCCGTCAACAACTGTCGCAACACGCGATCTGTCACAGACTGCTGCACTAACTATCAGCCGTCACGACTGTCGCAACACGCGATCTGTCACAGATGCGCACTAACTATCAGCCGTCACCGACTGTCGAACACGGATCTGTCACGACTGCTGCACTAAAATATCAGCGTCACCGACTGTCGTAACACGAGATCTGTCACAGAATGCTGCACTAACTATCAGCCGTCACCGCCGTCGTAACACGAGATCTGTCACAGACTGTGCACTAACTATCAGCCGTCACCGCCTTGTCGTAAAAACGAGATCTGTCACAGACTGCTGCACTAACTATCAGCCCTTACCGCCTGTCGTAACACGAGATCTGTCACAGACTGCTGCCACTAACCTATTTCAGCC
>JAFLJL010017969.1:23890-36593 GCA_018398815.1 Conus ventricosus
TGTGCAGATCTGTGTACGATCGTACGTGATTACGACAAGTGTACCGGTGACGGCTGATAGTTAATGTGCGTACTAGCAGTCTGTGACAGATCTTCGTGGTTAAGGGGGGACAGTCGGTGACGGCTGTTTTTAGTTAGTGCATTCATATTCGACACGGTGACGGCTGATAGTTAGTGCATTCATTGACACGATTGTCATTACATTCATAGTGGCACACCTCTTGCACCTTCCAGCCATTATTCTGTCAAACTTCTCACTTCCAAATTTAAGAACAATTCTCAGTGAGTCCGCCCAAACCAAGACAAACAAGGTATAAGACATAGTAAGACATTGTGCGATTACTTGTTTGTCTTTGTTTTGGGCGGATCACTATGAAGTTGTCACATTTGGTTCAATTCCGGCCTTCCGTCACTTTATTGAACCCTTCTCAGCTCCATTCAGTTCAATGGTCACACCGTCAAAGGTGAAAAAAACGATATTGTTGGAAGCAGAAGAAGAAGAAGAAGAAGAAGAAGAATGAAGAAGAAGACGAAGAAGAAGAAGAAGAAGAAGAAGAAGAAGAAGAAGAAGAAGAAGAAGAAGAAGAAGAAGAAGAAGAAGAAGAAGAAGAGAAGAAGAAGAAGAAGAGAAGAGAAGAAGAAAGAGAAGATAAAAGAAGAAGAAGAAGAGAAGAAGAAAGAAAAGAAGAAGAGCAAGAAGAAAGAGAAGAAGAAGAGAAAGAATAATAATATAATGAATGTATGAATGAATGAATGAATGAATCTTTAATGGGTTGAGAATTAGGCTCATTGAAGGCCTTTTACAATTCTGCCCAACTATAACTACAATTTAAAAAGTAAGGTAACATCGAATTACAAACTAACATCAATATAACGATTTCATGCTTAAAATCTCTCTCTCTCTCTCTCTCTCTCTCTCTCTCTCTTCTCTCTCTTCTCTCTCTCTCTCTCTTCTCTCTCTCACTCCCTGTCCTCCCCCCCCTCACACACACACACACACACACACACACACACACACACACACACACACACACACACACACACACACACACACACACACACACACACACACACACACACACAACACACACACACACACACACACACACACACATCTCAACCAACTGCATCCGTTTATCAGCATTACACTTTTCTTTTCTCCGGTAAGTATGTATAGTCAGGCTAATGTCTACGCATAGGTCAGTCATGAGTATCAAAAAGAAGTAACTTTACTTCGTTTTTGACAGCTGATAATTGGGAAATATTTCTGTGTTTTGCTGGAAGTTTTTTTCCATTCTTACAGCCACAGAAGGAGAAACTTGTTTTGAATAAATCTAAATTAGCTTTAGGAATAATGAATCTGAGCGAATCATGATGGTGATGTAAATGTACTATTGATTTTAAATAATCTGGGCATGCGTCATGAACAATTTTGTGCATAAGAATCAGTGTTGAATGTTATACATGAGTGAAGAGGCAGTATTCTATTGTACCTAAATACATCACGCATAGAAGGATCGGATTGTTTCTGACAGCTGATCATCTTAATGGCTCGTTTTTGCAATGAACAAAGTTGGTTTTTAAAGTAGATGGAGCACATTTACCCCAGATAATAGAGCAGTAGTCTAATCGAGCCTGAACAAAAGCAAAATAATACATTTTTCGTGAATGTTCGTTGAGAAAGTGTTTTATCTGTGACAGCTGGAACACACAACACGAGACTTGTTTGATTAGGTTATGGATCTGATCGTGCCAGGAAAGATTTTCATCGATGACGATGCTTAATAATTTGTGCTTTGCAACTTGTTTTATTGTTTTATCTTTGTACATTATTTTTAATTTTGCTTCATTTATGACTTGCCTTTTTTGACGTGCACATATTAACATAGACTCGGTTTTATGAGGATGAACAAGCATGTCATTTGAATCACACCAGTCTTCCACTGATTTCATGCTTGCATTTAAATGATAATTAATTTCATCGATGCATATGACTAGAGTATTGTAAAGATGTATCATCAGCGAACAAATCACACACTGCATTTTGAATTGATAAAGGGAGATCATTCATGTAGAGGGAGAACAACAGGGGACCTAAGATTGATCCGTGTGGCACGCCTCTTGGCAACAGTCTCTTAGAAGAAATAACATCTCGTGAAAAAACAGATTGCGTACGGTTCAACAAATAAGATCTAAAAAAATGATTCCGTTATTGTTATCGACGCCGTAACATTAAGCTTTTTTAGCAGTATATTGTGATTAATTAAATCAAAAGCCTTTGTTAAATCAATAAACACAAACACCAACTGCTTTCCTGTTGTTGCTATCTTTTAGCCACAAATTGTGATCCGACACAAAGCCGTTTCACATGAATGTAGTTTCCTAAATCCTGACTGATTGATATACAACAGTTTATGTTTCTCAATAAAAGATGATAGATGGTGATGGATATGACGTTCTAATGGCTTTGAGACGGACGATAGCAGCGAAATTGGTCTGTAGTTATTTGGATCATCTAAATTCCCTTTTTTGTGCAGAGGGATAATTTTTGCATGTTTAAATGCTTCTGGAAAGTAATTTTAGATAAACATAGATTAAAGAGGTATGTAAGAGAATCTACAATATATGGTACAGATAGTTTTAATATCTTGGGACTATTTCCATCAAAGCTGTATGAACTTTTATTTTTTAAAGTTGATAGATATAAAAACACTTCATTAACAGATATTAGGGGAATAGAAAACTTTGCGTGTATATTTTTTGCATCACAAAATTTCTGTAAATTCGCAGTATCAAAAATGCTAGTTTTATCTTTCCCTATGTTTAGTTTGTTACCAATATTGGCAAAATGATCATTTAGTGTTTCTACAGGAATGGAACATTCCTGTCTTGATGAACACGGTCCGGTAAGTTTATTAATGCTTTCAAATAGAGGCTCCGTTGTTTTTATTTTGGACAACTTTCTGAAAGAATCACATTTTGACTTTCTAATCATGTACTTCACAATGTTCCGTTTTCTCTTATACTCTTTGTCAGAGCCTACACTTTTAAAATCGTCCCTCTCGTCCATGGCATTCAGAATATCCTGAGTGAGGCCAGACAGTCAGGATATCTGATTTGACTCGCCTCTGGATCAATGGGATGTGTTTGTCGACAATATTCATAAGGTTCTCGTCCAAAAGGCAAGGGCATCATCTGGATCGGTGTAGCTATAGATGTCTGCAAAAGGCGAGTAATGAGATCCGACTGAAAAGCGTGTATGTTGAAGTTTTTGAACGAACGAAATGTGATTACCAAACTACTTGCTTTTGGAACTTTAAAACCCTTTTTGTTCCAAGTTACGCAATCAGCATTGTGGTCACTTGCACCAGTAGGCGTACACATATTTCTGCAAGTGCAGCAATGTTCGACAAATATATGTGGTCTATAAGGGTATTAGATTTTGAAGTAACTCTAGTCGGTAAAGAAATGCACTGATGAAGATTATATGAATTAGCAATGTTGGACCATTGGAACAAGACTGAAACAGAATCTATATTGAAATCTCCCAATAATAGTATTTCTGTTTTCAAAAGCCATACTGTGTCCATCATCTCACAAAAATCGTTATACCAGCTGGACTTACTTTTAGGATGTCTGTATACAAATCCGACAAGAATTGACGCTAATGTCTTACTTTTTGACTGAATTTTAAGCCACGTTATTTCAATATTTTTGTGACAAAGATCATTACGAATTTTGTATTGGACATCTTTTTTGGTGCAGACAGCAATACCTGTTTCAAGAATATTTTCAGGATTCTCCGGACTATTGAGTATCCAGGAATGGATATTGAATTGTCACCAACGCGGCTGTTTGTCCATGCCTCAGAAAATCCAAAGACATGGAAAGGTTATGATTATTATGAATGATTTTTGATACGTCAGACATTTGTTTATGAGATGACAAATATTTAGGTGACCTATGTGCAGACCGTCATTGACGGGCCAGTCTGATACATTCACATTGGTTGACATTAGTGAAAAGAGGGAAGCAGCGCTACCTGGAGGTATACGAGATACCACGTGAAATAGAGAGCATACGGAAATGATCAGTTCAGAATAATTATAGTTCAACTAAGTGCATTGGTCCTCTCATGGCTCACATAGATACTCAAGTTATAGGGAAGTCCTGATGATTGCTAATGAGTGGAATAACATGCAATCCGAACCCTACTAAATAAGTGGGGCTTCAGAGGGGGAAAGCAGTCTGCTGAGTAACAGAGGCAGGCTGGAAAAGGGAGTTGGATGTTGGATGTCCGGGAAATAGGTCAACATTCGTATTTTGGTGACCAAGACTTAAGTCATAGAACTGATTTACTTGGTCTAAATTGTGACTGTCGTTTCTTTTGTTTGATGACCGCGAGTAGATGTTGTAGCGCCGCCCCAAACGGTGAGGGGACGTCTGTTGAAACACAAGGTGAGCGGCGGCTACAGGGTTGTCATGGTGAGCGGCAGCTGGACGGTAGTCATGGCGAGGGGCGCCTGCATGATGATCACTGTGAGCGAGCCTGCACCTTAGTCACAGTGAGCGGCGCCTACAGGGTAGTTACGGCGAGCGGCGCCTGCAGGGTAGTTACGGCGAGCAGCGCCTACAGGGTAGTTACAGTGAGCGGTGCCTGCGGGTAGTTTACGGCGAGCGGTGCCTACAGGGTAAGTTACGGCGAGCGGCGCCTACAGGGTAGTTACAGTGAGCGGCGCGCTACAGGGTAGTTACGGTGAGCGGCGCCTACAGGGTAGTTACGGCGAGCGGCGCCTGCAGGGTAGTTACAGCGAGCGGCGCCTGCAGGGTAGTTACAGTGAGCGGCGCCTACAGGGTAGTTATGGCGAGCGGTGCCTACAGGGTAGTTACGGCGAGCGGCGCCTGCAGGGTAGTTACGGCGAGCGGCGCCTTCAGGGTAGTTACAGTGAGCGGCGCCTGCAGGGTAGTTACGGCGAGCGGCGCCTACAGGGTATGTTACGGCGAATTTTCCATCTCTTGGACAAATAAAATTGTTATCCTTATCCTTAGTTACAGTGAGCGGTGCCTGCAGGGTAGTTACGGCGAGCGGCGCCTACAGGGTAGTTACAGTGAGCGGTGCCTGCAGGGTTAGTTACGGTGCGCGGTGCCTGCAGGGTAGTTGTGTTGAGCGGCGCCTGCAGGGTAGTTACAGGAGCGGCGCCTACAGGGTAGTTATGGCGAGCGGTGCCTACAGGGTAGTTACGGCGAGCGGCGCCTGCAGGTAGTTTACAGTGAGCGGCGCCTACAGGGTAGTTATGGCGAACGGCACCTACAGGGTAGTTACGGCGAGCGCGTCTACAGGGTAGTTACGGCGAGCGGCGCCTACAGGGTAGTTACGGCGAGCGGCGCCTACAGGTAGTTAAGGCGAGCGGCGCCTACAGGGTAGTATACGGCGAGCGGCGCCTGCAGGGTAGTTACGGCGAGCGGCGCCTGCAGGGTAGTTATGGTGAGGCGGCGCCTGCAGGGTAGTTACGGTGTGTGGAGGCTGCACGGTAGTCATGGTAAGAGGAGGCTGTAAGGTAGTCATGGTGAGTGGCAGATGCAGGGAGTTATGACGATCGGAGCGTGCAGGGTATTCAGGATGAGGGAGGATGCATGATGGTCAGAATGAGGGGCGGATGCATGAAAGTCAGGATGAGGGGCAGATGCATAGTAATCATGGTGAACTGCGGATGCAGGATGATCAGGGTGGGCGGCGTTTAGTGGAAGGTCATGACAGGGTACGGTTGATGGGATTTCACTGTAAGACACGTTTGTGGAATGAGCGATGATGGAAGGATGGTAAACAGAGTTTGAGTGACGATACGCTCCATTGTGTTGACTGGAAGGTGCAAAGAAGTTGTGTTGTAATTGTCATTCTGAACATTTCTGTGATTTCTGAATGCTGATGACTTTCCAGAGCTTGCTGTGCTTTGAGAACGAGAGCTCTCTAATTAATGTTTTATATCAGCAGCTGTTTTGAGGACCAGAACCAATTGCGCAGTTTCGGTTTTGTTTAAGTGAATATGGTCCTGATAGAGGTTGCGTTTTGAGGGGTGTCTGAATGATGGGAAATGATCAATGAAGAGGGTTTCACGGCGTTTGCACACAGCAGACAGATTTTTGTAGAAGGAAGAATTGTGTTGTTGAGGTTATGATCATCGATCGCAGGAACTATGGAACTCATGTGTATACATGCTTCAGGAAAGCACGTCGAACACTGGACAGAAGTGTCCCATGTATCTCTGTAACGGCCCTGACGGACAATCGTTTACACCCACATGAATGGTTACATGGTGAACTTTTTTGTTTTCTTTTAACGTATCAAGCCAGTGCAAAAGATCAGAAATTGTCACCCAGGTACACACATTTTATTCAGAAAGTTAAATGTGGTTGTCAATAGTCTGGGGTTTATGTGTCTGATCAGTGAGTCCCCAATCAGCACGCTTGTTGCCTTGCCCAGACTGAAAGAAGAAGAAGAAGAAGAAGAAGAGAAGAAGAAGAAGAAGAAGAAGAAGAAGAAGAAGAAAAGAAGAAGAAAGAAGAAGAAGAAGAAGAATTGTAAGTTTTGTTTTCGTTTGAATTTAGACTCTGTTCTTTAAAATGGTGTAAAATAAACTCGAATCATTTGAAAATTCTGACTGGCTTCAAGGGTTTAACTTCGACAGTTTGGTGGCTTAAAACTGCGCTTGAAAAGTTCGTCGTCATGCCACTGAGTTTTAATGTAGTTCAGTAGGCAGATGTATTAACTGAGTCAGACTGTATAGAATAGTTCAGTAGGTAGGTTATTAACTGAGTCAGACTGTATAGAATAGTTCAGTAGGCAGGTGTATTAACTGAGTCAGATTGTATAGAATAGTTCAGTAGGTAGGTGTATTAACTGAGTCAGACTGTATAGAATAGTTCAGTAGCTAGGTGTATTAACTGAGTCAGATTGTATAGAATAGTTCAGTAGGTAGGTGCATTATCTGAGTTAGATTGTATAAATAGTTCAGTAGGTAGGTGTTTTAACTGAGTCAGATTGTATAGAATAGTTCAGTAGGCAGGTGTATTAACTGAGTCAGATTGTATAGAATAGTTCAGTTGGCAGGTGTATTAACTGAGTCAGATTGTATAGAATAGTTCAGTAGGCAGGTGTATTAACTGAGTCAGATTGTATAGAATAGTTCAGTAGGCAGTGTATTAACTAAGTCAGATTGTATAGAATAGTTCAGGAGGCAGGTGTATTAACTGAGTCAGATTGTATAGAATAGTTCAGTAGGTAGGTGCATTAACTGAGTCAGGTTGTGTAGAATAGTTCAGTAGGCAGGTGTATTAACTGAGTCAGACTGTATAGAATAGTTCAGTAGGTAGGTGTATTAACTGAGTCAGATTGTATAGAATTTAAAACTGTAATGAAACACTTGACACAAGCAAGTGTTCCGCCGCGGATTGTCGTCTGGGAAGTGATCTTTTCTATATTTTTATGTGTGTTTCCTTCTCATGTGTGCGCACGCGGGGCCCCATACACACACACACACACACACACACACACACACACACACACACACACACACACACACACACACACACACACACACACACACACCACACACACACACACACACACACACACACACACACGCACGCACGCACGTACGCACACACGCACGCACACACACACACACACACACACACACACACACACACACACACACACGCGCGCGCACCTTTGCATTGATAATAATTGCACTTGTAGCTATTGTTACATACGTACTCAAGGTCTGACTAGCGCGTTAGGCTAATGCGTAGGTCAGACATCTGCGAAGTTGTAGCCACAAGACCTTCTTTTAAATTCTTTCATCTTAGTCATTATTAATATTTCATTTACCTATCAGCTTTAAATCATGCACAGTTGGTCTGGAAACTTAGCGGATGTGGTTGTAGCGTATGGAGTAGGTCGGCGCCTCGACACTTCCTTGATGAAACTGAAACTGACACTTATGTGCGTTTCTTGTGACGTCTGAATTAAGACCATTTATAAAAACATGATTGCTCTGTTTCACATCGACTTCTATGATTGAACCCTTTGCGTTCCCCGGGGAGAACAGTTCAGCGGCTACTCCCCTCCAGCGGACTGGATTCTGGACTGACCTGCCCAGCTGCGCCCATGGCACGCCGGTCCACTTCACTTCTTCTTTGCGAACGCCTTGGTCCGCACGGTCAGTCCGGCCCTTGAGATGACCAGTGCCGTTTTCTCCAGCTCTGGTAGACTGCCGTAGAGCTTCGTCATCAGAGCTGTCTCTGTTGGCCACACCTCTCTCCTTGGCTGTTCATGTCATGGGCATTTTTGGAGCACATGCTCCGCTGTCTGTTCTTCCTGCCCACAAGGACAGACTGGAGAAGGCACCACCTTCAGCTTTCGGCACAAGTGACTTTAAGTCTGTTGTGCCCAGTGCGGAGCCTCACCAGGACACTTTGTTGCTCTCTGGACAACAGATGATAGTCATCCTTGGTGTCCTGGGCGTTGTGATAATCCGGATGATGCTTCGCATCTCGCTGTAGGTGATGCCGTTGTTACACTGCTCCCCTTGAGCACCCTCCCTCGCCGGTGATCAACCAGCTCATTGCCTGGTATCCCGCCGTGGGCTGGAATCCACTGGAGCACCACTCTTCTGTCAGTAGCATGTAGCGACTTCACTTCAGAATTCATGCATCGGCGCCATGCCTGTCAAGGTCGTCCCACCTTCCTCCGCCCCTGTAGATTCCCTTCGACTGCTTGTCTCGTGATGTTGGTAGATTCCCTTCGACTGCTTGTCTCGTGGTGTTGGCAACAGGCGTGTGTGGTTTGGTTCAGGTCAGTGGTTATTTCAACACCTGTTCATCATGGATGATGTTGGCAACAGGCGTGTGTGGTTTGGTTCAGGTCAGTGGTTATTTCAACACCTGTTCATCATGGATGATGTTGGTAACAGGCGTGTGTGGTTTGGTTCAGCTGAGTGGTTATTTCAACACCTGTTCATCATGGATGATGTTGGCAACAGGCGTGTGGTGGTTTGGTTCAGTTGAGTGGTTATTTCAACATCTGTTCATCATGGATGAGGTTGGTAACAGGCGTGTGTGGTTCGGTTCAGTTGAGTGGTTATTTCAACATCTGTTCATCATGGATATGTTGGTAACAGGCGTGTGTGGTTTGGTTCAGTTGAGTGGTTATTTCAACATCTGTTCATCATGGATGATGTTGGTAACAGGCGTGTGTGGTTTGGTTCAGCTGAGTGGTTATTTCAACATCTGTTCATCATGGATGATGTTGGTAACAGGCCTTTGTGGTTCGGTTCAGTTGAGTAGTTATTTCAACATCTGTTCATTATGGATGATGTTGGTAACAGGCTTTGTGGTTCGGTTCAGGTCAGTGGTTATTTCATCACCTGTTCATTATGGATGATGTTGGTAACAGGCCTTTGTGGTTCGGTTCAGTTGAGTGGTTATTTCAACACCTGTTCATCATGGATGATGTCAATAAGAGTCTTTTTGACCAGTCCCATTTCCATTTCTTTGCCTCCATGTCTACAGCATTGGGTCGGGTGCTCTTCAACAGCGTTTTGTTAGAAACAACTTTCGGCCATCTCGTAGTAAAGGTTTCTCTGAGGCACTTGTAGGTGAACGCTTCAAGATTGTGTGTGGGACTGTGTTGTCTTCCAAGTCTGAACCATAAAACAGATCAGACATGAATGCTTGAAGATTGTGTGTGACACTATGTTGTTCCAAGCCTCTGAACCATAAAACAGATCAGACATGAACGCTTCAAGATTGTGTGTTGGACTGTGATGACTTCCAAGTCTGAACCATTTAAACAGAACAGGCATACTTCATGTTGAGTTAAACAATTCTGATCTTGGTCTGCAGCCAAACGGCGGTGGGACTCTGTACAGGTCGCAGACACAGGCATACACACGATGGTGGCAGAGAGGTCAGAGACATACACACGATGGTGGCAGAGAGGTCAGAGATATACACACGATGGTGGCAGAGAGGTCAGAGATTACACACGATGGTGGCAGAGAGGTCAGAGACATACACACGATGGTGGCAGAGAGGTCAGAGACATACACACGATGGTGGCAGAGAGGTCAGAGACATACAACGATGGTGGCAGAGAGGTCAGAGATATACACACGATGGTGGCAGAGAGGTCAGAGACATACACACGATGGTGGCAGAGAGGTCAGAGATATACACACGATGGTGGCAGAGAGGTCAGAGACATACACACGGTGGTGGCAGAGAGGTCAGAGACATACACACGATGGTGGCAGAGAGGTCAGAGACATACACACGATGGTGGCAGAGAGGTCAGAGACATACACCGATGGTGGCAGAGAGGTCAGAGACATACACACGATGGTGGCAGAGAGGTCAGAGATATACACACGATGGTGGCAGAGAGGTCAGAGACATACACACGATGGTGGCAGAGAGGTCAGAGATATACACACGATGGTGGCAGAGAGGTCAGAGAACATACACACGGTGGTGGCAGAGAGGTCAGAGACATACACACGATGGTGGCAGAGAGGTCAGAGACATACACACGATGGTGGCAGAGAGGTCAGAGATATACACACGATGGTGGCAGAGAGGTCAGAGACATACACACGATGGTGGCAGAGAGGTCAGAGACATGCACACGGTGGTGGCAGAGTGGTCAAAGCGCGTCTGGCATTGCTGATGCAGTGTCTGATGTCATGGTCTGCTTCATTCTCTTGTGCTGACCACACTGGCCAGGTGGATACGTTCTCTGCTTTCTGAAATATGTCATGGTCTGTTCCACTCTGCTGACACCACTGCCAGGTAGGTACAGTTGCTTTCTCAACCAGGCGGGGTAAGTTCTCTGTTTGATATTGTCTATTATAAAAAGAAAAGAAAAAAAAAGAAAAAAGGGTGGTTTTGTACCTTGCTTTTGTGTTTATGACCACACACACACACACACACACACACACACCACACACACACACACCACACACACACACCACACACACACACACACACACACACACACACACACAACACACACACACACACACACAACACACACACCACACACACACACACACACTCACACACACACACACACACACACACACACACACACACACACACACACACACACACACACACACACTGCATGCATTAATTTTATCTGGAAAATCAAGGCAAGAATCATTAAAAATGTTGTACTCATGGTTCAGCACTGGGTAACGGTAGGACAGGATCACCTTCCATAAGACCTGATAGGAAAACTACCATGTCGGCAGAAACCTTTCAGCCTGTAGTGCCGTGTCAATTGCTGTTCTGTAGTATGAGCCATGGAAACTATCATGTTGGCAGAAACCTTTCAGCCTGTAGTGCCGTGTCAATTGCTGTTCTTTTAGTATGAGCCATGGAAAATATCATGTTGGCAGAAACCTTCAGCCTGTAGTGCCGTGTCAATTGCTATTCTGTAGTATGAGCCCGACACACGTGTTGTGCCTGCCTGAAGACTGGGTGTTGGACTTTCCTCCTCCAAGTCTCTGCACCGCATAACACAGCACGCTTCACATTGGAGTTAAAGCCCATCTCACTTGAACATGAAATAGCTGCCAGAATCTCGTGGGCACTGATTCCAAGATCAGGTTTTAGTGCGATTCAGCCTCCAAATTCAAAAGGTTGTTTAAGGCGATAACAGAAGTTTCTTGTTTAAAACATCGTTCATCCTCTGAATGTATCGCCGTTACTTTTCGCTGTGTCCCGCTCATTGTGGAAGTCATCAGATGAATGGGTTGATCAGAGTGCCGGGAGGACAGTCCAGAATATCACATCTTCGGGTATTTTCGTTTTTTTCTTTTCCGTTACTAAAATTCCTATAAATTTAGTAGAATGCTATCCTGTTATAGACAACACATCGGATGAAAGTTTCAGAAACTTGTTAATGCACTGACATATTCAACATCAACATGAAAATAAAATTGTGTTGAATTTAGTGTTGGAATCGGTGTGAAAATCCCCGCAAGCGATTGCCTCGCTTTTGTGTGTGTGTGTGTGTGTGTGTGTGTGTGTGTGTGTGTGTGTGTGTGTGTGTGTGTGTGTGTGTGTGTGTGTGTGTGTGTGTGTGTGTGTGTGGTGTGTGTGTGTGGTGTGTGTGTGTGTGTGTGGTGTGTGTGTGGTGTGTCTGTGTGTGTTTTGAGACGAGAGTTTACAGCATAGCTGTCGAGGCGTTTGAAATCTCTACGTACATGACACAATCGTGAAAATATTGCATATCTGTGTGAAGAATCGCTTCGTGTAGGTCATCTATGAACCCACTGTTCAATGAACCATGTTATGTGATGTGTAGGTGATCTATGAACCCACTGTTCAATGAACCCATGTGTGATGATGTGTAGGTCCTCTATGAACCCACTGTTCAATGAACCCATGTGTGATGATGTGTAGGTGATCTATAAACCCACTGTTCAATGAACCCATGTGTGGATGATGTGTAGGTGATCTATAAACCCACTGTTCAATGAATCCATGAGTGGTGATGAATGGAAAAACTATGCCATCAGATGACATCTTACATGGGGATACGTCCTAGATCATAATGACATATAGATAGAGAAAGGCAGGGAAAATAGAAGGGGGAGAGAGAGGAAAAGAGTAGAGAGAGAGAGGAGGAGAGAGAGAGA
>JAFLJL010017971.1:0-16200 GCA_018398815.1 Conus ventricosus
AGCACACACACGACCCTGGTTCGTGCACCATGATTTTTTCATCCTTTCCGCTCGCAGCTCTCTCTCTCTCTCTCTCTCTCTCTCTCTCTCTCTGTAAGGCAATGAAGATTCACCAGGCGTTGCCTTTTCCAAGAAGAATGTGAATGAAAAGCAATCATCCCAATCATGACCATTTCCTGTTCAAAGACATCGATCCTTAATCCACTTCACGTTGTTTATAGTGCAATCGATAAACATGCGTGATTTGACCTTAAAGAAAGATTGTGTTTCAGTGCAGGAGCACGAGTCGGACTCCCTTTCCCTTTCCTGTGTGAAGTGCCCCTGGGCTGTTGCCCCTTTTTTGAAAACCCTTTTTAAACCGCTTTCCTGTCATTCTCCACTGCACTAAACAGGATGTCTGCTAACAAAGAACCGTAAAGAGCATGCCCCGATTTGACAATTTTGTTTTGTGTTTTTGGGTGTGATAGTTTCCCCCTGAAAATTTTGGACATTTAACAACGACAGCTAATAAAGAAAAGAATACTCTTATGTGACTGTCGCAACATTATTTCCTCTTCGACGCAGGCTGGCATTTTCCCCCCCTGAACGGGGTTGATGTGGTGTTTTTGCTGGGCAGTCCTCGCCCTTCAACATTCTCTGTGGTTTTGGTGGTTTTTTAATGTTTGGTTGTTATGTTTAGTTTTTTTGTTTGGAGTTTATGTTTGGAGTTTTGTTAGTTTTTTATGTTTGGTTTTTATGTTTGGTTGTTTTGTTTATTTTGTTTATTTTTTTGGTATTTTATTTTTGGGTAGTTTATTTTGGGTATTTATGTTTGGTTTTTTATGTTCGGTTGTTTATGTTGGGTTGTTTTTTTTTGGGTTTTTTAGTTCGGTAGTTTATTTTTGGTTTTTTATTTTTGGGTTTGTTTTTTTGGTTTTTATGTTCGGTTGTTCATTTCGGTTTCTATTGGGTTTTTATTTTTGGGTTTGTTTAGTTGGTATTTATGCGGGTTTTTTTTTTTGGGTCGTTTGTGTTGGTAGTTTGTTTGGCTTTTTGTTTGGTGTTTTGTCTGTTGTTTAGTTTGGTTGTTTATTTTTGGGAAATTTTATGTTTTTTGTTTTTTTTGGTTTTTTTTGTTGGTAGTTTATTTTGTTGTTTTGTTTGGTAGTTTTTTTTGGTAGTTTATTTTTGGTATTTTATTTTTGGGTTTGTTTATTTTGTTCGGTAGCGGGTTGGGGTGGAAATGTCTTAACGTGTTTAAAAACCCTTCCTATTCTATCATCTTCGTCTCCTATTTTCTCACATACCTCCCCCCCATGCTTCCCCCTCCACCCCATAAAACACACAAGCAAGCAAGCGCACGCGCGCACGCGCGTGCACAACACACAACCACACACCACACCACACCACACACACACAAAACACACACACACACACAACACACCCACACCCCAGATGAAGAGACAGAGGGGTGGGGTGGGGGTAGAAAACGTTTTTTCCCTAAAAATGGTATTGAACACCTACGGGCTGAAGAGGTGGGTCAGTCTCCGTGTGTCTACTGAAGGGGGAAGTTGGGGTTGTTGACGGACTCCCTATGGGAAAAAAGAAAAACTGATAACCTTCGCAGTTTCCAAGACAAAAGCCGTTTTTTCTTTGTTATTTAAGAATTTCCGATGGTGGCTTTAGACGGAATGCCCCCTATAGAATGGTTACGCAGATCTTTGCCAAAACGCCAACGGCTACTGGCTTCCACATGGGGTGTGTGGGAAAAAAACCAACGGGTACTGGGGTTCCCCAAAGAGGTGATGTGAAAAACGCCCAAAGGCTACTAGCTTCCCTGAGGGGATGTGAAAAAAAGCCAACGGTACAGCTTCCACATGAGGGGGTGTGAAAAACGCCAAAAGGGTACTAGCTTTCCCCAAAGAGGGGATGTGAAAAAAACCAACGGCTATGCTTCCACAGAGGGATGTAAAAAAGCCAAGGCTCTAGCTTTCAATGAGGGGATGTGAAAAAAACCCCAAAGGAAAATAGCTTCCCCATGAGGTGATGTGAAAAACGCCAAAGGCTACTGGCTTTCCCCAGAGGTGATGTGAAAAACGCCCAAAGGGTACTAGCTTCCAATAGGTATGTAAAAACGCCCAAGGTATGCTTCCCAAGGTGATGTGAAAAAAAGCCAACGGTACAAACTTCCACATGAGGTGATGTGAAAAAAAGCCAACGGTACTGCTTCCACATGAGGTGAGTGAAAAACCAACGGCTATAGCTTCCCCCTGAGGTATGTGAAAAACGCCAACGGCTCTGGCTTCCACTGAGGTGATGTGAAAAAACGCCCAAAGGTACATTCCCCCTGAGGGGATGTGAAAAACGCCAAGGTACTAGCTTCCACGAGGTGATGTAAAAACGCCAATGGCTACTAGCTTCCACATGAGGGATTTGGGAAAAAAAGCCCCGGGTACTAGCTTCCCCTTGGGTGATGTAAAACGACAACGCGAAAAGGGGGCGGTTGTACAACTCGGACAGTTGCTGTCCAGGCTGGGCTTTTTTACAACTCGGGGCATTTGTGTCCAGGCTGGAAAGGGTTGTACAAACCCGGGCAGTTTTGTCCCGGCTGGACAGGGTTTTTACAAATGGACAGTTGCTGTCAGGCTGGCAGGTTTACAACTCGCATTGCTGCCAGGGTGGACAGGTTGTACAATTGGCAGTTGCTGCCAGGTGGAAGTTGTACAACCGGACAGTTGTGTCCAGGCTGAAGGTTGTACAACTCGGCAGTTGCTGTCCAGGGGTGGGAAAGGGTTTACAACCGGGGAAATTGCTGTCCAGGCTGGACAGGTTGTACAAAATTTGGGCAGTTGCTGTCCAGGTGGACAGGTTTTACAAATTGGACATTTCTGTCCAGGCTGGGCAGGTTTTACAACTCGGCAGTTTCTGTCCCGGGTGGGGGAGGGTTTTACAAATCGGGCGTTGCTGTCCCGGCTGGAAGGGTTTTACAACTCGGGCAGTTTCTGTCCAGGCTGGGCAGGTTTTACAACTGGCGTTGCTGTCCAGGGCTGGCGGTTGTACAACCGGCAGTTGCTTCCGGCTGGACAGGTTTACAACTCGGACAGTTGCTGTCAGGGGACAGGTTGTACAACTCGAACAGTTGCTGTCCAGGCTGGACGGTTGTAAAACTCGACAGTTTTTTGTCCAGGGGGACGGTTGTACAACTCGGACAGTTGCGTCCAGGTGGGAAAGGGTTTTACAAATTGGGGGCAGTTGCTGTCCGGTGGAAGGGGTACAACTCGGACAGTTTCTGTCCCGGGTGGACAGGTTTTTACAACTTGGACGTTGCGTCCAGGGGACGGTTGTACAACTTGGGCAGTTGTGTCCAGGCTGGACTTTTTACAAATCGGACGTTGCTGTCCGGTGGACAGGGTTTTCAATCGGACGTTGGTCCGGCTGGACAGGTTGTACAACTCGGACAGTTGCGTCCCGGCTGGGGAAGGGTTTTACAACTCGGAAGTGCTGTCCAGGTGGGCGGTTTTCAACTCGGACGTTGCTGTCCAGGCTGGGGCGGGTTTTACAAATCGGCGTTGCTGTCCAGGTGGACGGTTTTACAACCGGGCAGTTGCTGTCCAGGTGGACAGGTTGTACAACTCGGGGAAATTGCTGTCCCCGGTCGAAGGGGGTACAACTCGGAATTTTCGTCCCCGGGGGACAGGGTTTTACAACTGGACAGTTGCTGTCCAGGCGGGGCAGGTTGTACAAATCGGACAGTTGCTTTTTAGGGTGGGCAGGTTGTACAAATCGGCAGTTGCTGTCCCGGTGGACAGGTTGTACAACTCGGGCGTTGCTGTCCAGCTGGACAGGTTGTACAACCGGCATTCGTCCAGGTGGACGGTTGTACAAAACCGGACAGTTGCTGTCCGGCTGGACGGGTTGTACAACTCGGACAGTTGCTGTCCAGGTGGACGGTTGTACAACTCGGGCAGTTGCTGTCCCGGTCGACAGGGTTTTACAACCGGACAGTTGCGTCCAGGCTGGACAGGTTGTACAATCGGACGTTGCTGTCCAGGCGGACAGGGTTTTTACAACTCGGACATTGCTGTAGGTGGACAGGTTGTACAACTCGGACAGGGTTTTGTCCAGGTGGAAGGTTGTACAACTCGGGGCAGTTTTCTGTCCGGGTGGAAGGTTGTCAACCGGACGTTGCTGCCAGGCTGGAAGGTTGTACAACTTGGGGCAGTTGCTGTCCAGGGTGGACAGGTTGTACAATGGGCAGTTGCTGTCCAGGCTGGAAGGTTGTCAAAATTGGACGTTGCTTCCCCTGGGAAGGGTTTAAACTTGGACAGTTGCTGCCAGGCTGGACAGGTTTTACAATCGGACTTGCGTCCAGGGGGGACAGGTTTTACAACTTGGCGTTGTTGTCCAGGCGGACAGGTTGTACAATTGGAAGTTGCTGTCCAGGCTGGGCAGGTTTTTACAACTTGGCAGTTGCTGTCCGGCTGGACAGGGTTTTACAACTTTGGGAAACTGCTGTCCAGGCTGGACAGGTTGTAACCCCGGCAGTTTCTGTCCAGGCTGGAAGGTTTTAAATTGGACGCTGCTTCCCGGGTGGACAGGTACAACTTGGAAGTGCTGTCCAGGCTGGAAAGGTTGTACAATTGGACATTGCTGTCCAGGGTGGACAGGTTGTAAACTTTTTGTCGTCTACCACCAGACTAAAGAAAGCTGAAATTTATAAACTAAATCGGGGACAAAAAGTGTAAAATAATTTCCGAACAACAGGCAAAAGGCCGGAAAAAAAAAAATAGAACAGTTGTGACAAAAAAAGAAAGGTCGAAATGAAGGGGGAGGGAGAAAAAGAAAGAAGAGAGAAGATAAGGAAGGGGAGGAAGGGGAAAGGCAGGAAGGAAGAAATACAAGGTCAAAAGAAAGAAAAACAAAGTTTTTTCTCTAAAAGCAATCAAAACAAAAAGAAGAAAGCATTGCCCGTAATTTCGGGGGTGCGAACTTGTTCCTTCCGCTCGTCCCCAGGTGGCAATGCAGACCAACAGACAGCATGGAGGTGCAAGTAACACTCAAACCACAGCCACAGCCCGTACCTCACATCTGCAGCCTCATTTGCCCCCCTTTTCCTTCATTTAAGGGGAAACTACAGTGTCCAAAACATCCCCTGATCAATATAAACCGTAGCTTTTTGGGTAAGATAAACAAAGTTTAAGATACCCTGGCCGGCTGCCTGATAGGGCTGAGGGTTTTCGATTTCACAATTGTAAGGGGGGCCCCTCCCCATTCCCCTTCCCAAAACGACGCTTTTCCGTAAACCCACCAAACCCCCCACACACACACACACACACACACACACACCCCACACAACGCACACAACCACACACACACACAAACACCACACAACACACACACACACACACACCACAACACACACAGGTCCATTCCACTTGAACGATAACCTAAAATGCCTACTTTTTGGACTTTGAGAGGGGAGAGAGAGGAGGGGAGAGAGAGAGAGGAGGAGAGGGGAGAGAAGGGGAGAGGAGAGGAGAGGGGAGAGGAGAGAGAGGAGAATCCCGTGGGTAGCAACATGTCGTGGGTTTACTCTCTCTCCCTGTCCCCTTTGCCTTTTTTCATTGCCGCACTGTCCCCCGAGTCCCCCCCCCCCCCCCTTTTTACCGACACAATTTTCCCCTCTCTACACCCCCCCTCAAACACACCCTCTCCCTCACATTTTCTCCAAAACAAAGTTTACAATAAAGACAACGACAAAACACACAGAGACACACACACACACGTGCGCGTCCGAGCACAAACACCACACACACACACACACACACACACACACACACACACACACACACACACACACAACACACACACACACAAGGACAAGGACTTAGGCACCACAGCATTGCTCAATACAAGGACTTAGGCACCGCTAGCATTGCCGCGAGATTGCTCAATACAAGGACTTAGGCACCACTTGCACTGCTCAATACAAGGACTTAGGCACCACTTGCATTGCTCAATACAAGGACTTAGGCACCGCTAGCATTGCTCAATACAAGGACTTAGGCACCGCTTGCATTGCTCAATACAAAGACTTAGGCACCGCTAGCATTGCTCAATACAAGGACTTAGGCACAGCTAGCATTGCTCAATGCAAGGACTTAGGCACCGCTAGCATTGCTCAATACGAGGACTTAGGCACCGCTAGCATTGCTCAATACAAGGACTTAGGCACCGCTAGCATTGCTCAATACAAGGACTTAGGCACCGCTAGCATTGCTCAATACAAGGACTTAGGCACCGCTAGCATTGCTCAATACAAGGACTTAGGCACCGCCAGCATTGCTCAATACAAGGACTTAGGCACCGCTAGCATTGCTCAATACAAGGACTTAGGCACCGCTAGCATTGCACGAGATTGCTCAGTACAAGGACTTAGGCACCGCCAGCATTGCTCAATACAAGGACTTAGGCCCCGCTAGCATTGCTCAATACAAGGACTTAGGCACCGCTAGCATTGCCACGAGATTGCTCAGTACAAGGACTTAGGCACCGCCAGCATTGCTCAATACAAGGACTTAGGCACCGCTAGTATTGCTCAATACAAGGACTTAGGCACCGCTAACATTGCCACGAGATTGCTCAATGCAAGGACTTAGGCACCGCTAGCATTGCCACGAGATTGCTCAATACAAGGACTTAGGCACCGCCAGCATTGCCACGCGAGATTGCTCAATACAAGGACTTAGGCACCGCCAGCATTGCCACGAGATTGTTCAATACAAGGACTTAGGCACGCTAGCATTGCTCAATACAAGGACTTAGGCACCGCCAGCATTGCTCAATACAAGGACTTAGGCACCGCTAGCATTGCTCAATACAAGGACTTAGGCACCGCTAGCATTGCTCAATACAAGGACTTAGGCACCGCTAGCATTGCTCAATACAAGGACTTAGGCACCGCTAGCATTGCCGCGAGATTGCTCAATACAAGTCGAATACATTGAAAATACAAAACAAAGAAAGTGCCTTGAAATTACTCTCGAACAAAAACAAATCCAGACAAATGTATTCAAACGCAATTAGCAAATCCACTATCACTATGTCATCAAACAGCACCAGCACACAACGAACAGAACACACGGACACCCCAGACAACGAACAGAACACACGGACACCCAGACACCTTCAAGCACTCGCATGCATGCACCACAGCCATGGACACTTGAGCTTCAGAAATGTCCAGACACTAGTTACATTGTTCAAGATGTAGTGATGTGTTACAAGAGGAAAAGGCGAGAAAAAAAGCATAGATAACAGCAACAAAGGAAAGAACTGGGACAGAACAAGAGAGAAAAACTACAATTAAGAGAGGCTTGTGTTGCACTTAAACAGAATACGAATACGAATACGAATATTTATTCAGATTTAAGGCCATGGCCCCATACTGAAGGGGGGGATTACACAATCATACAATGCAACTTACGCCTAAGACATTACACATTATAAACCTGTCCACAGTAATAATGAAAATATACAAATTGAATTAAGTTAATGCACAAAAGCACGCAGTCTTTTTTGTGCTTCATAAATAAACATAGCCCGATTGCAGATAATGTTTTCTTTTCTTGACGACAGCAGTAATATCACCTTGAAATGAGATGGTTCAGTAAAATACTTAGGTTGAATAAGTTTGGTTCTAAGGTCATGTAATACAGGACAGCACAACAAAAAGTGAACTTCATCCTCTTTAGCTGAACCACACAAACGGCATACAAATTCACTTTCGGCATAGTTGTAGTATCTGAAACGATGACAAGCGATATCAGAAACACCAAGTCTAAACTTTGCTAGTGTGCTCATAACGTATCGATTCATTTTAACATTGGCATATGGTTTAACTCATGCGTTGTCTTAAAGAGTCTGTACTGTAAGAATGGTTAACATGATCATGCCAGTTTTGCCATCTGCAATCAATTATCCTGTCTTTAAAACATTTTAAAAATCCAGATATGTTTTGAACGCCCTGATTATCCCAAACAAACCCAAATCCATAAGAATTCAAACATTGTCGCACACTAGAAGCCCATGTCTTCTTTCCATTATTATCCAAGAACATCAACATTTTATATGCCTTAAAGGGTAACCTATCTTCATGCATTCTAGTTAACTTCAGCCAATATTTAGACCAGCCGCCGTGACGAAGTGGTTAGCGTCGCGGACTCCCGGCTGGGAGGTCGTGGGTTCGAATCCCATCAGAGTCATGTGGGTTTTTTTCTGCCCCGACCGGCTCCTACCCCGAGTTGAGTTTGCTGCGGACTCAGTTGGGAAGACTGGGACCACACAGTCGAGTTTCATCCACTTAATGGATGCGTTTCTGAGAGTGTTGCTCAAATTTCCTGACCAACACTGCAGGTGCCTGTATCTCTCGGGCCTGGTTGACGCCAGGTATATTATGAAAGGAAGCGTAGAGTACAGCCCTGTCATGTAGTCTCAGACCGAAATGGAAATCCGTAGCATCATCTTAATCATCCTCACTCCCATTGATCAGCATTAAAAAAAAATGTATCAAATTCTGTGGCCCTTCATGCCCTGCTCTCATGGTGACCTCAGTTTCGATGTCGTCTCCACTTCTGTGGCTTTGGTTTTATTCCGTCGCAGTCGCCGGTATCGGCGAGTCCATGGGGGCTGTCGTTGGATGGACGTGGTGGCGCCCTCCAGAGGGAGAGCTCACTCACGCCGGCTCCGCGACTAAGCAATTATTGTCGTCAGTAGGGGGCTTAGTAGGTGGTGTCCTGCGTATGTTAGCCTAGATCAGAACAGGCGCCACTGAACACCACCGAAGTGACTCGGCAGCAGTGCAGTGTCTCCTCCGGTGGGTTGCCTCTTTACGACTTGACATTGACTGCTTCCTGTGGATTGCCGGTGCCGGGGCTGCGGCGGGGGCTGACCGGGCTGTGGCTGTGGACGGGGGGTCGGAATGAGCGGCGTGGGTACACTGTCTCTGAGGTAGCGCAGAGGTTGGGACAGCAAAAAAAACAAACAAAAAAACAAACAAACTTCAGCCAATATTTAACACATTTTACATAGGAGTTCAGGTAAATTGGATATCTTCCGAGTTCTCCATAAATCATATCGTTTGGAAGTTTCTCATATCAACATTTAAGAAACGCTTCAATGCATACAAGTGAACTTTCTCTATGATCATACTTTTTTCAAAAGCCCAGATTTCAGTCCATACTGCAGAATTGGTTGAACTTGTGAGTCAAACAGCTTCGTAAAAATACTAATGAATTACAGTCCAGTTTGTACAAAATATGAAGAATAACTACAATTGCCTCTTTGCTCTGTTTGCGATATCCTGACAGGCATAATTAAAGCTGAGTTTGGTTGTAAAGTATATTCCTAGATATTTATACGCATTCACTACAACGACTCTCTCATTTCCATAGGTCCATCTCTCAACTTTTGCCAAATACCCACCCTTACGAAAAACAATAATGTTAGTCTTCTTCATGTTAACATGTAATTCAAGTCCTTTGGGTGCAGAGTTAAAGAATTAAGTTGACGTTGGAGACCAATTACTGTCGTGGACAATAACACAATATCATCAGCAAACAGCAAAAAAACAATTCTGTAAAATCAAAAGTCACTCCATGCCTACCATTTTCTATTATTTCCAGGCTAGTTTGTTTATAAACAACGAAAACAACACGGGGGTAGAAACATCGCCCTGTTTAACACCATGAGAACACATAAAAGAATCAGATAATTTTGCTCCTGATCGTATTCTTGCTTTTACTTCACTATACATACTTGTTACGCAACGAAATAGCTTACCTTTTATTCATTTTTTATCAAAATAGGCCATAAAAGTTTACGAGAGATGAATCAAAAGCCTTTTCAAAATCAACCAAGGCAACATACAACTTCTGATTATTTACTAACTGTTTTTGCACGGCAGCTAATAGCGTGATATATTATCAATTGTTGAGTAACCTTTTCTAAACCCAGCTTGATGTTCCCCAGTTATATTATTCGTGAGTACCCATTCACCCAATCTACTATTAATAACAGAACTATACAATTTTACTACAAATATTACTCAAGGAGATACCCCTGTAATTGTTCACGTCATTGACTTCTCCCTTTTAAATAAAGGCAGAACTATAGATTCTTTCCAGCCATCAGGATATATTCCAGAATCAAACAGAAATTAAATAGCTTTACTAAAAAGTTGAGACTACATTCTCCAGAATTCTTGAAAAACTCACCAATCATACCTTCTGGTCCAGCGATTTACCATTTTTCAATTTTCGTACAGCAAGTATACCTCCTCCTTAGATATGGGTCTGTCACGCAGACAAACTTCCTCTCTGTCCTCATCTGTTAACATTTCCTCCACAATGACACTCTCATCATCGTCTTTTTCTAGCAAACTTTTGAAATGTTGGTACCATTCATGCATAGGAATATCATTTGAGGGTTGTGATCTCTTTCTAGAATTTTATGAACATGTTCCCAAAAGGATTTCTGACACTGAATGGAATTCATGAGTTCATTTAGTAAGCTATCATTATGTTCTTTCTTTTTCCTTTTGTTTAAATTCTTGCATTCACGCCTTGCAATACAAAATTCAATTCCGTCTTCTTTATCTAACGTTTTACAAAATTTTCTGAATAGTTACGCATTTTACATTTATATAGTTTACATTCCTGGTCATACCAATTATATTGAGTAATATGTTTGTTTACTAGTATTCTTTTCACCATACAATCAGCTTGATCTTTAACAATCTTATTGAATTGATCTATTGCCTTGTTGACTCCACATGTATCAGATCTTCAGCCACTAATATCTGGTTCTGTATATCTTCTGACCGCATGGAAAGAATAAACTGCCGAGCGTAGTCTTGGTTCCAACAATATTTGACAATAAATTCATTATTTTGAACACGCATATTTATGTTGGAATACATCTTTTCCACTCCGGGCATTTACGCACAATACAAGGGGCAGGTGATCAGATTCAAATCTTTCTAGTACTCTCAAAGTTAACTCGTTACTCAATAATTCAAAAAGGTCTACAGATGCTAGGAAATAATCGTTTACACTGTTCCTGTGTCAGAAATGTATGTGAAACGACCCTCTAAGTCGCCATTACAGACACCGTTTAAAATACATAATCCTAATACAGAACACATGTTCAACATTTTCTTTCCGTACAAGTTGAGTACTTTATCTTGGGAAGATCTCACCATTTCAGGACTTTTGTTATTGTTGTGACAGACATGTAGATCACGCTCACTAATAATTTCCGGGGCCAGGTTAGATGTCCTCGCATTGATATCACCACAGAGCAATAAATCAACATCACCTAAAGACATCACTTTGTTTACAATACAGTCTTCTAACAAGTCAATGCAATTGTCAAAATTATTTACAGAATAATAAGGTGAATTTTCAGGTGGAACGTATGTACAAGCCAGTAAGGTTGTTTTTCCAAGACCAAAAAATTCTTTATCAAGCAAAAATAAAATCAAATAAGGATTCTCACAATCAATAAGACGCACATAAGGAACTAAGCTTTTGTGTACCAAGCAAATTATCCCCCCTGAACATCTTCCATGTCTTGTAAGCTTAACCGCTGACTTTACGTCGAGATTATGATTTATGAAAATAGTCGATTCAAATTTTTTCTGTAAACGTCTCCACTAAACAAACAACATCAAACGAGGAAACAAATTGAATAAAACATCTATCTTCTAATTTATTAGACAATCCACATATATTCCAGTGAAGAAAAGATATGTTTTTTACAAAACCGTACACACTCCCCACATTCAGACCAGAACAGGAACCGCTCTCAGGTTGTAAATCCATACCATCATCTTTTTCTTCTCCTGACCTTTCGTAAAATTGGTTTTTTGTTCATTCGTCCCAAACGGCTTTAATGAGTCTGTGACGGGTCTCCGACGCTCCCCCTCGTTATTAAAATATGATTTCATATTCAGGGATGCAGGGGGTTATAGACAGAAGTATTTACGCTTTCACAACCAAAATGCGCTCTCGCATAGGCACACGCACTCTGTCACTCACATCGGGCCCGCACAAAGGTGACGGGAAACCAATAACATTTCATAGAAAATAATCAACTTTTATTCAACTTGACTCCGAGCCCCCACCCGTCACTACACAACACAACTATCTGTATCATACAACAATGTAAACAGCATACAGACAATTTCATAAATCGCATCCCCTGTTCTTCAGTTATTCTTACTTAGCCCGGAAAGACAATATTCCACTATTCAGTTTGACACTTATAACCTTAAGAGCAAATAAAGCGTCCATAACTTGCCAGTATTCCTTGGTTGACCAGTTTCTCTCATCACACTGTGCGACCACGAGCTGAAGCTGCCACACTGTTGTGTCCTCCCGATTGGCCAAATCCCAGTTGGGGACACTGGCAACGTAGCTTGAGTTGCACCCTCACACCGAGTCTCCCGGACTCCACTGCACTTCGCCCTCTCCACGGAAAGGGCTCCTGTCGGCCTCTCCCACAGGTCTTCTCTGGCTGCAAACACCCACCGTTGTCTGGCAGCTCCTGTCTAGGCTCCAACAGGCTGACACGTCTTGCTGTCGACCGTACCCCAACGGGAGACAAATTCTTCTCGTCGTCGGCTCCGAGGCTACAGCAACCTCCACTGTCATACGTCCCCACCCAGGAGACAACGAGGCGACAGCTAACCTCTGCTTCACGCTGTATTTTCTTGAGCCCTCAGCAAGACGGGCGAGTTCACTTTCCCTTAAGTGAGTCACAACCTTCCTGGTTTTCCAAGCGCCTTATATTCATTCTCAAAGAAAGAGAGAACCCGAGTTTAACTGGCTCAACCAATGGAACCATGGGCACACACACATCACACGATTTGTACCAATAAATCCCCAAGTTATTTTTATTCCACCAATGGAATCACTAGTCACCTACACATACACACACACAACAGCTGCTAGCACTAACCAAGACTTAGGTACCAGTGGTTAATGCATAACCTCCTATTCAAACTCATGTTCGATTCCCCAAAGCTACCCATTGTACTGACAGCCTGGACTCCTCTACCAGCAGGACTGATGCTTCGAGTAGTTACTACCTCTATAGACAACAAGGTGCAAACCACTCAATAGGCCGCAGCCTTTCATTCATTCCCAGAACAAGGACGACTGAATGGTCGCTGTACTCTGCCTGCAGGCTGACGGTCACCTACCCGTGATGGTCACCTGACACGATCGCCTTCCAGTGAATAGCCAGCCAGTGGTCGGACTGGACACCCCTCTACCAGGACGGCAGATCGGCAACTCCTTGTCACTATTCCTTGGACATGCGAAACACTTCCCAGTAACTCTCCCTCCTTCAGTATGCGACTCGGGGTTATTCCCCTCTGGTGATGCCTGAATTCGCACACTTGAAGAACCCAAAGACTTGCTCTCAACAACAGGAAAACTACCCTTAATTTGCCTAAATGCTCGAGAACATTCGGCCAACTCATGACAGAGTCAGTTCACAGCTGTTCTTATCTTTTCTATCCACATTTACATCGTCACCATCTTTGTTATTACAATTTCTATATTCACCTCTGCTGCTTTTACTTATGTGATTATTACAGTCACTAACATTCTTACATGCAGGATGAGTGAAACAATCAGTTTTAATCTTACAGTTGCCATTGATGTCTATGACATTCACATTCTGACAATCATCACCGTTGTTTATTTCAGACACGTTCAGACATTTACCCTGCCACCAGTTTCTTTCATCATCACCCCGTCCATTCTACATTCTCTCCCACATTCTTCCTTTCATCATCACCCGTCCACTCTACATTCTCTCTCAATTCTTCCCGTGCATGCATTCAATACACGCTTCATCCCCAAGTCATCACTGCAGGGTGGACGAACATAAACATGCGGCTGGTTGACAGAGTGATCACTGATCTCAGACTTCCCTTCTATTGCACAAGCACATCAACAACACTATATACACATTCATCCTGATGGTTGGAAAAATCCGTGCACAACTCGCCTACACTGACATCAGGCACGGGATTTGTATCACACGTTTCTTGCACACCAACACAGTTGACAACATTGTTCGGCGTGACCCCTGTGAAACAGAAACACACTTGGTAACCGGTG
Organism: Conus ventricosus; assembly: GCA_018398815.1. Taxonomy (NCBI): domain Eukaryota; kingdom Metazoa; phylum Mollusca; class Gastropoda; order Neogastropoda; family Conidae; genus Conus; species Conus ventricosus. The sequence goes on from JAFLJL010017971.1 coordinate 14,172, forward strand.
TCAGCTTATATTTTAAACCTGTCAAATGTTGAGACTGGGACATTGTCACGGTTTAGGGCGGGCCACACCCTTATTCAAGGTGAACGAGATTATCACTTGCATCCAGCCCATATTTTTTGCCATCAATGACGAGGTGGTCATATACCATATAAGCCTTTCTGTCCTTTGATCTTGCTGACTTTAAATGAGTGGAAAGCTTTTTCCCGGGTTTCCCTTACTCTCAGAGAAAAGTCTTCCCCAATGAACATGCTGCTTCCCTTCAGTTTCCGTTTGGTTCGCAAAATCTTGTCCTTATCCTTGAGAAAGGTGCAACGGGCAACAATGGGAGAGTCTGGCTTTGAGTTAAGGCGATGGACCCTGTCAAACACAATATCATCGGTTAACTCCAGTTCATCAGTTATCATGTCCTTCCCACATCTTCACAGTCTTGCCAGCTCTCGTTCTTGTTCCGGGGAATACCATGAATGATTAAGTTACTTCTTTTTGACCTACCCTCCAAATCATCAACTTTCTTATCCAAAGATTCCACTTTTGCACTTAGTTTCTCATTTTCACTCTTTAATCTTGAATTTTCTTGTTGAGGTCTGAAATTTCTTTTATAGACTCGAAAATCACCCTGTAAGGAACTGCACATATCTTTCATGTCTTTCATTTCACCACACATATGATCGAACTTACAGTTCAGTCCGTTCAATGAGCCCCTCACCTCGTTCAGGGAAGCCATGACATCCTTCACAGAGGGGTCCGGAAGTACTGACGACGCGGAGGTAGATCCCTGACCACCGACACTGTCTCGTCGAGTAGATCCTCCACTGCCAAGTCGGAACTGGCGCAGGCTGTCCTTCGTGCCAGGCCCAGGGTTTCAGCTCCACGTCTTCGCAACGCCGTAACAAATTTCCGTACACAAGTAAAGAGAGTAACAGTCCAAGGGTTACACCGTCGTCCGTGTCCTCAACTTTAACATGGACACTCTCATGGCGGCTTTGAATTTCGCTCGCTTCAACATGAAGGATGCGTATACTGCAGCGAACACTCCACACACCGGCCTGAACTTGAGGGCATCTGAAGGCATGGTGGATAACACAAGTTGCTGACAATCCACAGGTGACAGTTCTTCCTTTAATCAACGCAAAATGATGGAGAGAGAGAGAGAGAGCACATGAAACACAACCTCTCCACTTCGTGTACCGCAACACATCCCCCTACACTTAACAGAGAGAGAGAGAGAGAGAGAGAGAGAGAGAGAGAGAGAGATCAAACTGCCGCATGACCTGCAATGCCCATGGCAGAATGTAGAAGGGATGTACAGAAGATGGAGAACGGGTCAACAGCAAAATGTAGAAGGATACGAAAGAAAAAGAACAAGTCAACAGCAGAATACAGAAGATGAACAAAAGATGGAGAACAAGTCAACAGCAGAATACAGAAGATGACAAAAGATGGAGAACAAGTCAACAGCAGAATACAGAAGATGACAAAAGATGGAGAACAAGTCAACAGCAGAATACAGAAGATGACAAAAGATGGAGAACAAGTCAACAGCAGAATACAGAAGATGACAAAAGATGGAGAACAAGTCACAGCAGAATACAGAAGATGACAAAAGATGGAGAATAAGTCAAAGGCAGAATACAGAAGAAGATGACAAAAGATGGAGAACAAGTCAACAGCAGAATACAGAAGAAGATGACAAAAGATGGAGAACAAGTCAATAACAGAATGCATAAAGAAGTAAACGGACACAAATAACAAGACAACAGCAGAATATAGCAGAAGATGACAGAAGACGGAGAACAAGTCAGCAGCAGAATATAGAAGACGACAGAAGATAGAGAACAAGTCAACAGCAAAATATAGAAGTTGACAGAAGACGGAGACAAAGTCAATGGCATAATATAAATAGTAGGGTCAGGGAGGTTTCACCCCCTTTTTGGGGATCTCGGGCGGGATCTCCCCCGGTGTTGCGCATGCGCGACAGGTGGTCGCGGCAGGTGGCGGTGGGTCGGGGTCAAGGTCATGGTGAGTCATT
>JAFLJL010017971.1:17200-41933 GCA_018398815.1 Conus ventricosus
AAACCCCACATAAAAAGTTTTTCGGTACTTTTCGGTACTGACACATAAACGGGATGTTAGAATTGTCGCTGAAAATTGTCTAAAGGGTATATTATGTAGCAAGACTGATAAAAGGGGATAAAAATTGCCCCTTTTTTTTTTTTAAAATTAAAATCCCCGACTTTTAAAGTTTCAGATTTGACTTTTGCTTCAGTTTTAATTTTCAGATTTACAGCCTTAAACCCATGGAAAATGGGGGGAAAAACACACGGGGATAAGGGGCAACCCCCAAGGTTTGGCCCCAAAAAATACGGGCCTCCCCCCCCCCCCCCCCCCCCCATCCCCCCATTTTTTGCTTTGTCCCCAACCCCAAATTTCCCACCTCCCCCCCCCCACCCCCCCCCCACCCCCCCCCCCCCCCCCCCTTGAACCCCTTTCCTTTCATGAAATTAAAACTGGCACCCCCCCTTTTTAACAAAAAAAAAAAACCAACAGATACCAAATGATCGCACATGATCCTTTTTTTTCTTTCTTTTCCCCAGTTCCATTGACCTTGTCTGTGACATGTAAAACCGCCTTTAAAAGAAACCTGGCAGCAACAGAATGCCCCTTGGAGGTTTAATCAGACAAGAGCCCATTTGGCAAGTAAATGGATGGAAACACACAACAAAAAAGGAGGATAAATTTGGTGGGAAAAACACCCAAAATTTCACAACATATTTTCATGATGACGAACGCACTCTTCAGACTACATGTATACCACACTATAAAGGGAAATTTTTCCTTGGCATGAACAAAAAGAGTTTTATAAACAAAGAAAAAACTTTTCCCCCATGATGGAATTGTAACATGACAAAAGTCCACTGAGGGGCTGGGGTTACTCAACACACACTGCTTTTTTTGCACTGCAAGCAGCTTTGGGTTTTGGATTAATGTGAAAGGACAAATAGCTACTAAATAGGTCCCTGAAAACAGCCTCAGTCTGGAGCAAACAGTGCGGGAAAGAGAAACTGGGGAAGGGGTTTACTTAAGCAATATGAATTACCAGCAAGTGCTACAATACTGTTTTTGGGGTGAATGAGTGCCAAATTTGCACCTTTATTTAAAGAGCTGTGGGGCCTGTTAAAATTTTTGCATTTGAATGGTTTACTGCGAAAAGGTCAGCCCGGGGGAGCTATGGCATAAAATAAGTGTGCTCAATAAAGGGGTACTTAAGGAAACTTTTAAAGGGGGAGCAAAGAGCTGCAATACATGTTTTGGTGAATGGGTATTTCCAAAGGACAAACACTTTGGGTCTAGAGTGTGTGCCTTTAACAAGGGTGCTTGTGAAATGGGTACCCCAAAGTGACAAACAGTTTTTGTCTAGACTGTGTGCCTGAAACAAATGTGTTTAGTGAAGGGTGGGGCAAGCAGCATTAAAGGAAGCTTTTCTTTGAAAAAGCGGCCAAGGTAAATGGGTACTGCAGCAAAAAATTTCGAAGCAATGTGCATGTGACAAGTGTTTTGAATGTGTCCGACAGAGGATTAGTTAAAGGCTGGGCCGTGCAAAAGGTGTCTTTTTTAAAGGGGGGAAAACCGCTAAAAACAGCTTAGCCTGGGGGTATGTGAAAAACCCATGGCGTGTTTGGTTTGAATAGGGAGAACTTCGGGAAACATTTTTTGGAGCAAAGTGAAAACAAGACTCCCTTGGTGAATAGGGAGTACCTTCGAAACGTTTGGGATTTATGTCCCAAACAATGAGCGTTTTTTGGTTTTGAATGGGGGAGTACCCCCAGAAACAGTTTGGAGCTATTTTCCAAAAAATTTGAGGGGCCCGGTGAATAGGAGTCCCTTCAAAAAAGTCGGGGAGCTATTTTGCAAAAAAAGACCCCGTGCTTGTTGAATAGGGATACCTTCGGGAAACCCTTTGGGAAAGCAAATGGTAAACAATGAGCGTTTTTTGGGAATAGAGGAACCTTCACACGCGGGAAGGGAGCCTTGTGCAAAAAAGAAGGTCATCGTTCCCAAAAAAACCCACGTCTAAAGGGAAAACTGGATAAGGACATTGCTACAAGCGGAGGTGTTTTTTGGGTAAATTTGGTTTAAAAGGACATTGCTAAAAGCAAGAGCAGGGGGGTTTTTTGGGGCCCAAAACCACGCCCAAAACACTCCCTTTGCATGCCTCAACCCCTAACACGGCTACGCACCCCTCAAACCCCAAATTCATTCAAAGGGAGATGAGAAAAACAAAAAACCACAAAATTTTTGCCCCTTTTTAAACCCAAAAAAAACCAAAGAAATTCCACAATAAAAAAAAACGAGATCAAAAGAAAGTTTTATGCGCATTTTTTTTGCCCAGTTTTCATGCCCATTTTTTTCCCATATACTTTTCCAAAACCAAATTTTTTCAGTTTTCCTTTTTTGTTTTAATTTAAAACATTTTAAATGAAAAAATTTTTTTTTTTAAAACCCGATCCACGGGCGGGTAAAATTTTGGAAAAAAACCCCAAGCCCTACTTTAGGTTGGAAAAAGGTATTTTGTGGGGTGTGTGTTTTTAAAGACACATTACAAAAAAATGGTAACACTTAATACCACAAATTCTTTACATTTCCGCTTCCAACCTTTTCCCCAACCTACAGTTGGGGATCCCAAGTAAAAATCTTTACAAAAAAAAATTGAAAATTAAAAAACCCGTTTTTTCCCCCTTAAACCAATTCAAAATGCTTCTCATTTCACAATCTCATTAAGGGTTTTTTTTTTTTTTTTTTTTTTTTTTTTTTTTTATTTAAAACAAATCAATTTTCTTTGAACAATCGTTTTATATTAAAATTATGAAAAATTTTTGGGTTTTTCTCTTTATTTTTTTTAAATTTTTCCCCCAACTGGCAACTTACCCTTTAAAAAATCAATGCTATATAAAATCCCGAGACTTCTGTCCGCGAAACATCCATGACCACTCAGGGGGTTCGCAGGAAAACACTGAGTTTTCCGTTTAAAACCCCCCAAGGGTTGACAAACATTTGTCCATTAGTCTTGACTCAAGCAAGGGGAACCTATCCTCCGGGTTCCATTTGTCCATCTAGTCTTGACCCAAGAAAGAGCCCCATCCTCCGGGTCAGCTATACAGATGGGGAACAAAATCGCCTACAAACAGTGAGTTTCCTCTCATCCACCACGTCCCTCGGCGCCCAAATCCACAACAAGAAAAGGTCGGGGAAATTTAATATGGTTAACATCTGGTCTGCATTGTGGCCATTCCCCCAATTCAAAATCTCTTCTTTTTTTTTTTTTTTTTTTTCCCAAAATTTCACCTGTACTCCTCAACATGAAAATTCACCCTTTTTCCCCCCCAAAACAAACATGGGAAACACACACTCTATGGTCATGGGCAACCCCCAAAAAGCAACAATCAGTCTTGGGAAAATTTGTGCGTTCAATTTGGAGTTTCTTGATGAAAGATACCTCTAGGAAGCCCCAAAATCATTCCCGGGAAATTTGTGCGTGCAAATTTGGGGTGTTTGATAAATGATACCCCAACAAGCAACCTCATTTTGGAACTTGGAGCATTTCGACAGGAATATTTGGTGAAAGGTAAGGGTGGGAAAAAAACAAATTAAATTTTTGGGGACAGAAACTGCAGGCGTTTTTTTTTTTGCTTTGGTGAATCAGTGTCACGAAACCCCCCCCCCCCCCCCCAAATTTTCCCCCAAAGGGGGGGGGGCCCCCCCCCCCCCCCCCCCAACCCCCCCCCCCAAAACCCTTTTAGCCCTTCCCCCCCCCCTTTACCCCCTTTCCCCCCCCCCCCCTCCCCCCCCCCCCCCTCCCCTTAAACCCCCCCCCCCGGCCCCCCCCCCCCCAAATTTCCCCCCCCCCCCCCCCCGGGAAAAATTACCCCCCTAACCCCCCAAACCCCCCCCCCCCCCCCCCCCCTTAACCCCCCCCCGTTCCCCCCCCCCCGGAAAGGGGGGGTTTTTCTTAATGCTATTATTTGGGGGCTAAAAAGGGACAAAGGGGGTTTTTGGGGCCCAAACCCACGGAGCCAAATTTTTTGGAAAAGAAAAAAATTTGGGGGGGGGCTCCCGGGAATTATTTTCCAAATGGGGCGGGGCGCTTTTCCGGGGAAAGTTCGGGAGGGGAAAAACAAAAAAGGCCAAATTTTCCAAAGGGCCTTTGGCCCCCGGGGCCCGGGGCCAACCCTTTTACGACAAGAAGGAACAACCTGTGTGCCATACCCCGGGCGGGAGATGCAATAACTTGTAGGGAGTTTGTGGGGGCTTGGGGGGTCCCAGGGGCACCCCTCACGTCCTGTATGGGCAACAACAAAACCTGGACAGTCCTGACATCTTGCCCGGTTGCGCTGACTTTAGAACCAAAGGGGTTTGGCGATCCCAGGGTTGGGGGGGAACCCTCCGTCACAGCACCGAACGGGCCTTCTGTGAGGACTGCTCATTTATTTAAAGTAGCCCCCAAAGCCAAATTTAAAGCCACTTCCCCTTTAGGATTTGGGTTTTCGCCTGATCCCAAAAGTTTGCCCCCCTGAAGCTAAAAAAGGTTTGTTTTTAAAAAAGAGGGATGATTACACAAATTGGTAAAATACTAATGCGGTCATTTTCCCGCAGCAACCTTGTAGGGGGAATTGTTTATTCTTTTCGGAAACAGAAAGACTCCCGCCCCGCCGTTCCCTCTAAACCGCCCCCTGTTTCTCCCCACCCTCTCGAAAACCCCCACCAATTTTTTTTCATTTTTTGTTTTCCCTTTCCCCGTTTCCCCCCCCATCGGTAAAGTGCGGGCGCGCGCTTGTGTGTTTTTTGTTTAAATTTATTTGAGAAACTTTGTTAAACGTGCTGGTTTTTTTTTATGTCCATTCTTTTTCCCCCTCCCCCTTCCCCCCCCCCCCCCCCCCCCCCCCCCCCCCTTTTTTTTTCAAATTTTTTTGTCCCCTTTTTTTTTCTTTTAAATTTTTGCCGTTTAAGCAAGGGCCCCTTTTTTCCCTTCAACCACTTCAAAACCCCCCCCAAAGGCCAAAAAACCAACCCATTTTTCCCCCATCCCCATTTCCCTTTACACACCCCACGGGATGACGCACAAAGGGGGCGCGTGCAAACTCAAAGCGCCCAACCCTGGGGGGGGGGGGGGGGGGGGGGGGGGGGGGGGGGGGGGGGGGGGGGGTTCCGGGGGGGGGCTCCTAAAATTTTTCATCACAGGGTTCCCTCCTCCCCCCCCCTCCCTTTTTTCCAAACACGGAGAGCAAAGCCTCTCTCCTCCCTCCCCTTTCATATTTCATTTCCCCATGGCGGGGGCCCGCCCGGGGACGGATTTCAGGGGGTTGTGGTGGCCCCGGGGTCACACACACAAGACCCCGGTTCGGCACCATGAATTTTTTTATCCTTTCCGCTCGCAGCTCCCCCCCCCCCCCCTTTCTCTCTCTCTCTCTCTCTCTCCTCTGTAAGGCCCAAAGCAATTTCACCAGGCGTTGCCCTTTCCAAGAAGAATGTGAATGAAAAGCAATCATCCCCAATCATGACCATTTCCAGTTAAAAGACATATCGATCCTTAATCCCTTCACGCTGTTTATAGTGCAATCGATAACATGCGTGAATTAGAAGATTGTCTTTCAGTCAGGAGCACGAGTGGGACTCCCTTTCCCTTTCCTGTGTGGAGTGCCCCTGTTCTGTGATTCTTTATACACAGCTTTCGGTGTCAGTTCTCACCACTGCACTCAGCATGGATGTTGCTAACAAACTGAACTGTCAAGAGCACTGACCGATCTCATGACAATTTTTTTGTTGTTTGTCTTCGGCTGTGATAGATTCGCCATGATAGATTTTGGACACTTAACAAAGACTATGATAGAAATCTGTCGCAATATTATTTCCTCTTCGACAGCAGGCTGGCACTTTTCCCCAGAAAAATGTGCGTAATGTGGATTTCTTGCTGGGCAGTCCTCGCCCTTCAACATTCTCTGTGGATTTGGTTGGTAGTTTAGTTTTGGCTGTTAATGTTTGGTTGTTTATGTTTGGTTGTTTATGTTGGTTGTTTATGCTTGGTTGTTAATGTTTTGTAGTTTATGTTTGGTGTTTATGTTGGTTTTTTTATGTTTTGGGAGTTTTATGTTTGGTTTTTTTATGTTTGGTTGTTAATGTTTGGCTGTTTATGTTTGGTTGTTCATGTTTGGTTGTTCATGTTTGGTTGTTAATGTTTGGTTGTTTATGTTTGGTTGTTAATGTTTGGTAGTTTATGTTTGGTAGTTTATGTTTGGTTGTTAATGTTTGGTAGTTTTTGTTTGGTAGTTTATGTTTGGTTGTTAATGTTTGGTAGTTTATGTTTGGTTGTTTATGTTTGGTTGTTTATGTTTGGTAGTTTATGTTTGTTCGTGTGAGCGGGTTGGAGGTGGGCAATGTCTTAACGTGATTAAACCTTCCGTATTCTATCATCTCTCGTCTCCTATTTTCTCACATACACTCCCCCTCCATAGCTTTCCCCCTCCATCCCATACACACACACAAGCAAGCAAGCGCACGCGCGCACGCGGGTGCGCGCGCACACACACACACACACACACACACACACACACACACACACACACACACACACACACACACACACACACACACACAGAGTGAGAGAGACAGAGAGGGGTGCGGGTGGAGGTAGAGAATCGATGCTTCTCCTGAAACTGGTATTGAACACCTACGTGGTCTGAAGAGGTGGGATGAGCTCTCCGTGTGTCTACTGAATGGGGAAGATTGGGTTGTTGACGGTACTCCGTCATGGGAAAATGAAACACTGATAAGCCTTCTGCAGTTTCCCAAAAGACAACAGCCGCGTTTGTTCTTTGTTATTGAAGACATTCCAGATGGTGGCTTCATGACGGAATGGCCCCCTATAGAATGGTTACTGCAGATCTTTGACCAAAACGCCAACGGCTACTGGCTTCCACATGAGGTGATGTGAAAACAGACAATGCAGAATGGACAGCTGCTGTCCAGGCTGGACAGGTTGTACAACTTGGACAGTTGCTGTCCAGGCTGGACAGGTTGTACAACTTTCGTCGTCACCAGACAACAAGAAAGCTGAAATGTCATAAACTACAATCGAGACAAAAAGTGTAAAATAGTTTCCAGAACAGACAAGGCAAAGGCGAAAAATAATAGACGACAGCTGTGAAAAAAAAAAAGAAAGGTCAGAAATGAAGGGGGAGGGAGAAAAAGAAAGAAAGAGAGAATGAGTGAAGGAAGGAGAGGAAGGAAGAAATGAAAAGCAGGAAGGAAGAAATACAAGGTCAAAAGAAAGAAACGAAAGTTGATTCTCTAAGAGCAGATCAATGCAACAGAAGAAAGCATTGCCCGTAATTCTCAGGGAGTGCGAACTTGTTCCTCCGCTCGTCCACAGGTGGCAATGCAGACCAGACAGACAGACATGGAGGTGCAAGTAGGCACTCAAGCCACAGCCAGCAGCCTGTCACCTCACATCTGCAGCCTCATTTGCCTCCCTTTTCCCTTACACTTAAGGGAAATCTCACACGTGTCCAAGAACATCCGCTGATCAATAATAAACCAGTACGCGTTTGTTGTTGTTGTTGTTGTCGTACCCTGGCTAAAAGACTCCAGGGATCATCCGAACAGCCGAAGCATTTGAACACTATGGCACAAATGCATCAGCTGGGGATGAGAACATTACGTGTGTGACCGTTTTGATTACCCCGCCACATGGGCAGCCACACTCCGACTTCGGGGGATTTGGGAGACTGTGTTATGCTAGGAGCTTGTCACGACTGAAGACAATCCCCACATAACTATGCAGAGCATATTTCATGGGTATGATAATCAAAGTGTTAAGAGTATCCTGGCTCGGCTCCCGTGAGTAGGACTGAGGTTTTCGATTTCACAGTACGGGTAAGGGGAGCCCCCATCCCCATTCCTCTTCCAGAACTGACGCTTGCGCGTACACACACACACACACACACACACACACACAAACACACACACACACCACACACACACACGCACGCACGCACGCACGCACGCACGCACACACACACACACACACACACACACACACACACACACACACAGAGTCCTTTCCCACTTGAACGATAACCTAAATGCCATACTTTCTTGGACTTAGAGAGAGAGAGAGAGAGAGAGAGAGAGAGAGAGAGAGAGAGAGAAAGAGAGGAGAGAGAGAGAGAGGAGAGAATCCCGTGGGTAGCGAACATGTCGTGGGTGTTAATCTCTCTCCCTGTCCTTTTCGCCTTTTCCTCATTGCCGCACTAGTCCCCCCGAGTCCCCCCCCCCTCCCTCCTTTACCCGTACACAATTTACTCCTCTCTACACCTCCCCTCAAAACACACACCCTCCCTCACATTTTCTCCAAAACAAATTTTACAATAAAGCAACGACAAACACACAGAGACACACACACACACACGTGCGCGTCCGAGCACGTACACACACACACACACACACACACACACACACACACACAACACACACACCCCACACACACACACACACACACATTTATACACACGCACACGCGCATGCACTCATGTACCACAAAAAACACGCACATACACACACGTGCGCAGAGAAGTTGGGCCGGGCACAGAAGGCAATGATACACAGACATTTTTTTTCAAAACGAGGACTTAGGCTTCGCTAGCATTGCCGCGAGATTGCTCAGTACAAGGACTTAGGCACCGCTAGCATTGCTCAATACAAGGATTTAGGCACCGCTAGCATTCCCGCAAATTTGCTCAATACGGGGACTTAGGCACCGCTAGCATTGCTCAATACAAGACTTAGCCACCGCTAGCATTGCCACGATATTGCCAATAAAAGGGACTTAGGCACTGGTAGCATGCTCAATACAGGACTTAGGCACCGCTAGCATTGCCGCGAGATTGCTCAATGCAAGTCGAATACATTGAAAATACAAAACAAAGAAAGTGCCTTGAAATTACTCTCGAACAAAAACAAATCCAGACAAATGTATTAAAACGAAATTTAGCAAATCCACTATCACAATGTCATCAAACAGAAACCACACACAACGAACAGAACACACGGAAACCCAGACGACGAACAGAACACACGGAAACCCAGACAACGAACAGAACACACGGAAACCCAGACAACGAACAGAACAGACGGAAACCCAGACAACGAACAGAACACACGGAAACCCAGAAAACGAACAAACACACGGAAACCCAGACGACGAACAGAACACACGGAAACCCAGACAACGAACAGAACACACGGAAACCCAGACACGAACAAACACACGGAAACCCAGACAACCTTCAAGCACTCGCATGCATGCACCACAGCCATGGACACTTGAGCTTCAAAAAGTCCAGACACTAGTTACATTGTTCAAGATATAAGTAAAGATGTCGTGATGTGTTACAAGAGGAAAAGGCGAGAAAAAGCATAGATAACAGCAACAAAGGAAAGAACAGGGACAGAACAAGAGAGAAAAAACAACCAATTAAGAGAGGCTTGTGTTGCACTTAAACAGAGAGAGAGAGAGAGAGAGAGAAAAGAGAGAGAGAGAGACAGAAAACAAAGAAACAGACAGACAGACAACAGACAGAGAGAGAAAAGAGAGAGAGAGAGAGAGAGGAGAGAGAGAGAGAGAGAGAGAGAGAGAAATGAACAAGGTCAACAGCAGAATACAGAAATGACAAAAGAGGGAGAACAAATCAACAGCAGAATACAGAAGAAGATGACAAAAGATGGAGAACAAGTCAACGCAGAATACAGAAGAAGATGACAAAAGAGGGAGAACAAATCAACAACAGAATGCATAAAGAAGTAAACGGACACAATAACAAGAAAAACAGCGAAATAGCAAAGAGACAGTAGACGGAGAAAATCAACAGCAAAATATAGAAGTTGACAGAAGACGGAGACAAAGTCAATGGCAGAATATAGAAAGAAGCAAAGGAGCAAAGAACAAGTCAACGGCAGAATATAAAAAGGGAAGAACAGAAGATGGAGAAGACAACAGCAGAATATAGAAAGGGAAGAACAGAAACAGAGAACAAATGAAAGGCAAAATATAAAGGGGAAACGACAAGAGTTTAGAGAACAGGTCAATGGCAAAATATAAAAGGTAAAGACAGAAGACAGAGAAAACGTCAACGTCAAAACATAGTAAGGAATTTGGGGGAGAATAGAGAACAAATTAACAGCAGAATTTAGGAAAAAAGCAACAGATATGCAAAACGTATAAACACAGAATACAGAAAGGAACCACAGAAACCGGAAAAAAAAAACAAGACAACCGCAGAATATAGAAAGGAAGCACAGAAGATGGAGAAGAAGACAACAGCAGAATATAGAAAGGAAGCACAGAAGATGGAGAAGACAACAGCAGAATAAGAAAGGAACACAGAAGAAAGGAGAAACAACAGCAAAATATAGAAAGGAAGCACAGAAGATGGAGAAGACAACAGCAGAATATAGAAAGGAAGCACAGAAGATGGAGAAGAAGACAACAGCAGAATATAGAAAGAAGCACAGAAATGGAGAAGAAGATAACAGCAGAATATAGAAAGGAACCACAGAAGATGGAGGAGAAGACACCGCAGAATGAAGAAGACAACGACGGACGACAAAGGACAAGTCCACGTAATCTTCTGGACCAAACGGTCACAGATATTACATCAAACATATTTTACTTTTTCCCAATTTTAACCAAATTTTTCTCTTTTGTTCTTTTATCCGGGACGGCGTCTCTCTCTCTCTCTCTCTCTCTCTCTCTCTCTCTCACCGACTGACACGCTTCACATCACTGTCCTGAATATTCGGATATTCTATGTGATTCACGGAATGGAGTGCTTAAATTTTTACACGCAATGATTCTTTTAGTTCAGTACTTACACCCCTGAAAGCGTGTGCCTCAACTGAGCGCACAAAGGAAATATTCTAGTCTATTTGTTTGTGATTTTTGTGTGGTTTTCCCCCTTTATCTGCCGTCACAGACCACGCAGCGCGAGCCACAAGCCAACAGCATGTAACGCGCAGAAGGTAGGAAAGGAGGCCAGCGCACAGCTGGAAATGCTTTGTACTATGTAGCTGACCGCAAACTGTGCTGCCGCATGGCGTGAAGAGACTGACTGAGTGATACTCTGTATTATTGTGTTTTTGTTTTTAGGTCGTATGACCATTAAACAAAACCCTGTGCGACACGCCACTGCAGGCTCCGACTTCACGGGGCCTGCAAAAAGTATCCAAGGACACCCCTTATTCTGGCATACTCTGTGACACAGCTGACCCACTACAAAAAAATTCCACTGCAGCAGACGTGAACTGGCCACATGGAGGCAATGCCTCATACACAGAACCACCCTGACAAACACCCAGTGAATTCTCAGTGAACGTAGAGTCAAGGGACTTTTACGAAAGTGCCATCAACATCAGTGAGACTTCTCCAATTAAAATTGTGCTCCCAACTTCCATCTAACTTCGCCAAAACTGTTATAAGATTATTAGTTCAGGGGGGTCAGAAAATCGTTATCACACTCTATGTTAGAGTGGGAAGATGTTGAGGGAACAGTGCTATTGCAAGGGCCGGGGTCCTACGTTTGGGGTAGCGAAATTGACCAAATTAGCCCAATAGTAGGGCTCTTTCAACCAGTGACTTTTGCACTGACATTGACAAATCTTTTCATGAAAGGATCCTAGGGTCTACCTTTCCCCGATCTGGAAGACAGTCCAATGCCCAGAACATCCGAAGAAGAGTCCATTGAACAAGATTTACCACACAAATGTCAAAAAAACGGCAAACCTATGACCAGACATAGACCAGCTCTGTCAAACGACCCATCGACGAAGGTCGTCAAACAGATTCATCGCCACCCCGTCAAAGGGACCACATCACCAAAGATCACCAGGGCACTGCAAACCCTGCAAGAGAATTGGACTACAACACACACCGTTTTTCGGATGCAGGGAAAAAATTTTCCAAAACCATATTCTAGATTTAAAAGAACAGATTAAAAAATGAACTCAAAAGCTTTGCCAAAGAGAAATTAGATCCCTTGAAATCTATCAAATCACTATCTACTAAAGTTAAACATTAAAAATGAAAAATCACAAAAATTTAAATCAGATGTTTGGGGAGCATAAAAGAATTATTACAGATCTCAAGAAGCGGGTTGCCACCAGTTCTCCCTCATGAGTACCCCCATTGAAACCTGCCTGTGAACCTGCCATGTCCACTGCCCCTGTTCTTTTTCCACTGCCTTGAAGAGGACCAGCCTGCATCAATCGACGACAACATCACAGATGCACAGATCACCTGACCTGTCTAAGACCCACCAACCCTCCACCCCTACACAACCACCCACGGTCAACCCAGTCCCACCTCCGTCCAAGTAAAAACACTCTCTGCACCCAGCCTCTCTTCCACCCATCCCCACTCCCTTCCTCTGACCTAGCTGACACCAGTCCTCCATGCCAGTCCCACCCCTCTCAAGTTAGACAGTGCTCCTGTCTACTCCATCCCAGTTAGAAATCGTTTGATCCATCACCATCATCACCTGATCATCATCCATTTCCTGTCCATGTCTCCAAAAGACAAACAGCTACTCCCAGCCCACCCCTTTGTCTCCAACAAACATCATTGAAGAACAGACGGACTGTTTGATTATAGGAGATTCCACAATACATAACATGGATGCACACAAAATGAACACAGTAGCTTCAAATCGGTTCAGAAAATCAGTGTGTCCGGTCTCAGGGTCTCTGACATAAAACACTGGCTTGAATCCCGTCCACCCAATGCCCATATGTTAGAGTTATTTGCATGTAGGAATCAACGACTGTAAAGGGGGAGAGATTACAACACACCAATGGAGGGCTCTCCTTTACTCATGTCAAACGACCTTCCCCAGTGCAACAGTCGTGGCCTCGTCCATCATTCCCGCATGTGGTAGACATTTAATGAATCCAGCCATTGTTCAATCCAACCTAAAGCTTCAGACAGTATGCAGGGAACTGTCTGCAGTATTTGTAGACAACAAAGATTCCTTTCTTGCTAGGAGTGGTGCCCCCAGGAAAGACATGTACAAATCTCCCCTAGCCATCAGCCACAAGGTTTGCTAAAACTAGCATGGAACATCAAATACTGTGTTAGTGCCTCGTCTACGCACGACTCCCGCCCTGCTGCAAGCCACAGATGTCAATACAACACACACGCCAACACACCATCAGCGCCATGTTCCGGCCAGCGCTGCTCAACCATCCCAGCGCTACACTTCAGCGGTCGCGCCTAAGCAATACAACACAGGCCACGCCCCCCTGTTGAGAACCCCAGCTTCTCAGATTCCTATGGCCGGCCCTGTCATACTTCAGTGACTAACGCCAGAGATAGTGGAAAGGGAGATTCTCACTCGCTATGTGCGCTTACTGCCAGAATTGAAGCCGGCCTGGCCTGCTCGCGCGGCGTGGGCGGAAGGGGAAACTGCACCACCACCTTCCAGCTGGGAGGTAAAACAACGTTCACCGCTGTACTGGCGCAGTGTGAAAATTGCACAAGGCGTGAGGCGCTGTTTGTTTTTGTTGTTTTTTTCCAGTTCAGCAAATAGTAAATACACTGACGAATCTACAGCTGGTGTTGACATATCAGCTTCTTCTGTAAAACAAAAAAAAAACCTCAGCATGAGAGAGAGAGAAGAGAGAGGAGAGAGAGAGAGAGAGAGAGAGAGAGAGAGAGAGAGAGAGAGAGAGAGAGAGTTCATATTTTGTGTTTATGTTATTCAAGTTAAAAAAATCCAACATTCAAAATGTTCAAAGCTGAATTCGTTTCTTCTTCCGGCATCATGTAAAGTAATGCTCAATCAGGAAAGCAATTTCAGTCTACGGTTCAGCTGCAGCGGAAAGTTTCATCTAATAGCAGAAGGACATAATTACCAGTAGGTGTTTGTGTCTTCTTCTTTGTCGTCCGTGGCTGTTTGGGGTTTGCTGTCCACAGCGGGTGGGCATTTTCTTTTCCGTGTCACACTCGATGGAGGATTTGGGGACTTTAAAAATTGTTGTACTGCAGAACTGAGAAGGCCTAATTCTGTCTTTTTTGTGACATTCCAAAAATGGTTGTCCTCAAAGTGCTCAATACACAGTGACAGTTTTCACTGAGGTACTTTGCTGACCGTTGTCGAAGACTTCTCGCCGACAGTTCTGTACCCATTGTTGACTTCTGCAATAAGACATTATCCTGATCAACGGACAATCTCGTGTTGCAGTATGATTGACGTTCAGCTGGTTACTGAACAACTGATCACACACACACACACACAGTGGCACACACACACACACACACACACACACACACACACCACACACACACACACACACACACACACAGTGGCACACACACACACACAACACACACACCACACACACACACACACACACCACACAACAGTGGCACACACACACACACACACACACACACACACACACACACACACACACACACACCACACACAGTGGCACACACTCACACACACCACACACACACACACACACACACACACACACACAGTGGCACACACACACACACACACACACACACACACATGCACCACACACACACACACACACACACACACACACACACACACACACACACACACACAACACAACACACCACATATACACACACACACACACACACAGTGGCACACACTCACACACACACACACACACACACACACACACACACACACACACACACACACACACACAGTGGCACACTACATACACACACACACACACACACACACACACACACACACACACACACACACACACACACACACACACACACACGTGATGCTGACACACACGCCGTCCACACACTGACACACCGCACACATCTCATGATGTTGGTCTTTGTTACAATTTGAACTCTTTATTAAAACAAAAAACATACCTTGCTTCATCCCTGGGGAAACGAAACATTCGCCATCCTTTTTTCCGCGAATGGCTTGCAGTTAGGAGCTGCACACCACGCCATTTTGACCAGTACCAGACCGTCAGAATGTACCGGTGCAGAGTACGGCATACCAGAAACTTTCTCTGTTTACTCCCCGAGCGGAAGAGGGTGGTGGTCCTGCATATTAATGAGGCTCGCGGCGTGGCTTCAGCGCGCGGCTGAAGTGAGAAATCTCCCTTTCCACTATCTCTGCTAACGCCAACGCGCAGAGCACCGGTCCCCAACCACTGCCCACTTACGGCACCACTGTTCCCGCCACGGTGCCTCCTTCCCCCACTAATCCTCTACAGGCCATTGCTGAAGCAGTGCGACTGCTACAGGCAGCCTGTGGCCTATCTTCAGTGTGAAGACTGTCTTTGTAAGAGTCATCCCTTCCACACCCACCAGCGCCCTCCCCCGCCTCCCCCCCCCCCCCCCCCCCCGCCTTCTCTCCCCCCCCCCCCTGTGTGTGTGTGCGCGCGCGCGCGCGTGCGTGCGTGTGTGTGTGTGTGTGTGTGTGTGTGTGTGTGTGTGTGTGTGTGTGTGTGTGGTGTAACTTTAATCCTTCCTTGCCAGACTGAGAATTAATCCTCGATACTACTTGTGCGTGTCATTATGTTCTTAGCAATAATAACTATCTTTTCACATCGGCATCTATTGTTGACAGTGATCACCGTAGCTGTGCTGAAACATTTTGTCTTCTACTCATTTACTATCAAGACCACTCGTGTTACTAAAGACATTTCGCCCCATGTTTCAGAAATGACTGAACTGTGTGGCTCATGAATCATATGTGCCTTCACTGAATGCCAGACTAAATTTGTGTTTCTAAAAAAAAAAAAAAAAAAAAAAAAAAAAAACTTTCCTATACCTGCGTTCGGTGGATGTGACTGATTGGAGAGCGCTCCATAAGTGCAACGCATTTGTGCCAAACAGACTTGGACCTATAGACAATTTAATCTGATTATCAGCATATATATATGTGTTCAGATACATATGAGTTGGAGATTCTGTGCGCGCAACATACAGGAATTGTGCTTTTAGTCTTGCAGTACTTAGTCCTGTTCAACCTGACAGCAATTAGTTGAGTGCACATTAAATTGTAAGTGCATTCTCAGTCACCTATTTCCGAACCACTGCTGTGGTACCTAATCTACCAGTTTGTTTGATTGATTTTTCTTGTTTTTTGTTGTTGTTGTTATTGTTGATGTTTTTTGTTGTTGTTGTTGTTGTTGTTTTCATTATTTATTTTTCTTTTTTGTACGTGTCCTTTCTTCCCTTTCTTTTTGTTTTTCCTTTTACTTGTGCACTCAGGACATAAAATGACCACAAACCAGAACTCATGGCTATCGAGAGATGGACTGAGAGTTTGCCATTTAAATATCAATAGTGCAGTCAGTAAGATCTCTGATATCTCGACCCTGATATCGAACCACCAAAAGCCATTCCATGTTCTGGGTCTCTCCGAATCAAGACTAAATACCTACATTAGTGATAAAGATGTAGCAGTCCCAGGTTATAATATTGTTAGAAAAGACCCTACTAAAGGCAAAGAGACAGGTCTTCTAGTGTATATCAGTGAATCTCTCAACTTCAAGAGACTTTCCCACCTAGAACAGCATGACGTAGAAGCAGTGTGGATACAAATCACACTGAACAAATCACGATCCATTTTAATCGGGTTTTGCTATCGGAATCCAGCAGAAAGAGTCAGCTGGACTGATAAATTTGTTACTATGATGGACACAGTTTCCTTAGAATGTAAAGAGATTGTTTTACTCGGTGACTTCAATGTAGATCTTTTGAAATCAAACAGCCAATGGAGCCAAAGGATAAGTGTGTTGAATTTACATCAGATTATCAAAACACCCCACCAGAGTAACACCAACTTCAAAGACAATCATTGACCATATCTATGTCTCAAATGAAAATAACATACTAAAGCTTGTGTACCAGTCTTCTCTTCTAGTGATCATTACCCAGTGTGTGTTACATGGTCTATACATGGAGTGAAAATCCCAAAACCAGGCCACAAAACCATAACCTATCGTTGCTTCTCAAAATTTAACGAACAAAACTTTTTGCTTGATTTAATGAACTCAGAACTTAATACAGTATACAATATTGCTGATCAGATTCAGCGATTGACTTTTGGATCGAAACTTTTACAGAAGTCTATAACAGACATGCTCCGTTAAAAACATCAGAGTAAAGCATATTCCCAAACCACCATGGTACACGAAAGAATTACAGGAGGCATGCTACCTTAGAGACCTTTTGAAAGAACATGGCTATGAAGAAGAATCAAGATCACTAAGAAATGCAATAAACTCTCAGAAACGCAGGGAAAAACTAAATACTATCGCGAGTTATTAACTTCCAAACAAAATCCAAAACTGGTTTGGCAAGCAATAAACCAGCTTAACAATAACAGTTCTTCTTCAAAATCAACTGTTATCAAAGGTATTTCTGCTGAACAACTTAACACTCACTTCTCTACCATTCCAGATACAGTTGTTACTACTGATCATTCAAGCTCTAATGAACTTAAAGAACTCCATCAATTTTGTCACGACAAAAAAATCACGTCTGAACTACACATTCCACTCATAACTGTGCACGAGGTGTATCAGTACCTACTTCATCTCAAACAGTCAGGAACACGTGGACTAGATGGCATAGATGGAAAAATTCTGAACTCTCAGCTCCAGTTATAGCTGACACGTTAACGTATATCTTTAATCTGTGCATAGATAAAAGTTATTTTCCTAATGCGTTCAAAAAAGCAAAAGTTATACCCATTCATAAATCTGGTGATAATACTGATCCTTCAAACCACAGACCAATATCAATCTTATCTATCCTTTCCAAACCTCTAGAAAAGCATTTAAATAAACACATCCTTCATCACTTCAACAAGTACGATTTGCTCCATCCCGGACAGTCTGGTTTCAGACAGAAACATTCCTGCCATTCTGCATTAATCAATCTTGTAGATGTGTGGCTTAATAATATTAATAACAACAGATATTGTGGTGTCTTATTCGTTGATTTTAAAAAGCATTCGATGTCATTGACCACAATCTCCTTATTCGAAAACTGGAGATATACGGTCTTTCAAAATCCGCCCTTATCCTTCTAAAATCATACATCACAAAACGACAACAATGCGTCTTATCGGGGACGGCTGTCTCTTCTATAACAACTTTTAAGTATGGCGTTCCACAAGGCTCCATTTTAGGCCCGCTACTCTTCTCAATCTACATTAATGACCTACCCCTACATGTGAGATCTGCATGCGACCTCTTGCAGATGACACCACAATCACACCAGCCATAATGATCCTTCCAGTCTTTCAAAAACATTTGCAAGAGAGTACCAACGACCTTGTAAAATGGACCGAACTAAATCATATGTCACTTCACCCTCAAAAAACAAAACTCATGTACATTACAACTAGGCAAAAAAGAAAAAGCTCACCAATGATTTCCCTCCTATACACCTCAATAATGTACTTGTGGAACAAGTCACTCATCATAAAGTATTAGGACTAATAATTGACAATAGTCTCAGCTGGAATCCCCACATAACGTTACTATGCAAAAAGCTCTCCCAGAAAGTCTATCAGCTCACCAAAATCAAACACTTTCTTGACCTTCATTCACGAAAACTTTTTTTCCATGCTCATATTCAGTCTCATGTTGATTATGCATCGACTATATGGGATTCTGCAAGTGCAAACACACTAAAACCATTGTTCAGCCTACATAAACGAGCGCTCAAGCTAATCCTTCTGAAGAAAACTAGCCTCGAAAGCTCTGATTATAAACATCTTCACATTCTTCCATTCAGCCAGAGACTCAAATACAACAAAGGGCTAATGATGCACAAGATTCTGACCGGGAATGCTCCAACATCTTTAATGAGACGATTCTCAAAAGTCTCGTCGAGAAACTCCCACAAACTCCATATCCCAATCCCAGAATCGACCTATTTAAATCAAGTCTAACGTACTCGGGAACCTCTTTGTGGAACTTCCTTCCAGAATACATCAAACAAATCCATTGTACCACAACTTTCAAAAACACTTTACCTTACCCATCTTCTGCGGTAAAAAATAATTAAAAAAAATAAAAAAATAAGAATAAAAAAACCATAAGTAATACCAAGTAATCTCAATAAGCATAAATCATTCCCATTTTCATGTACTTAACCAATTTGTCTTTTCTATTTTTTTTCTTCTTCTATTTTTTTCATGTACCAAGTATTTTGACTCCTCTGCCTTTTCAGTTTTAAGAAGAATGCAATCCCAGAAAAGGCTGGTGTGCAATACCGTAGTATGTTTGTTGAGTTTTCAAAAAACTAAGTATTATCACCGTTCCAGCAACTTAGAGAGCAGCTTGATTTTAAATAGGTCGATCTGGGGATTGGGATATGGAGTTTGTGGGAGTTTCTCGACGAGACTTTTGAGAATCGTCTCATTAAAATTTTGGGGAATTCCCGGTCGAATCTTTGATATTTCCTTTTTGTTTTTTTTTTTTTGAAAGGTAATTTACTCCCGGGCCTTTTTTTTTAAAAAAATCCGAAAGGTTGTCCAATCCAATGGGGATTCATTTTCTTAAAAACTAAAACCCCCAAAAAATTACCATTTCCCTTTTGGGAAAACCCTTTCTTTTGGGGTTTTTTCCGGGAAAAAATTTTATTCCCCCTAATTCTCCCCGGGGGGGTTAATTTAAAAAAATTGTAAACTTTTATTTTTTTTCCCATTCCCCAAAAGAAATTTATTTTCAAATTACCCACTGCTTTTAATTTTTTCCCCCTTTTTAATTTTTGGGCAAGCTTTTTATTCTTTTTCGGTTTGGAAAACAACCCAGAAGTTGGGGGGAAACCGGGTATTTTGGGATTTATTATTTGTATTTACCCGTTCAGCAAGTAACGGCCCCTTTAAATGTGTCTTGGGATTTTATTTTTATTTCACAAGAAATTGAGTTTGCTCTTTAGATTTTTTGCTTTTGGTAAAATTTGTGTTTGAATTTTAAAAATTTTGGTTGAGGAATGTGGAGGGATTTGATCTTTTTTTAAAGAGGAAATGTCATCCAGGGTTGTGAAACCAAGTTGGGGAAACATTTTTAAACCGAGGAAGGGAGTATTCCCTCCCTTGAGTGCCCTCTTGGGAAAAACCAAAGTCAAAATTCATTGTAAAGTTTTTTATTTATAGTCCCTACCTATGGAGGTTCTTGGAACATAATTGTAAAGGTTATTCCCCATTTTTAATTTTCTAAAATTTTTGATAATTTATTTGCAGTTATCTACCACTGCAGTAATTGCTTGACCCCCTATTTCTTAATTTTTTGGGTTTGTTTAAAATTAATATTTTTTTCATGAACACCAGCTGTTGTATTGTGGTATGGTGTTACTTATCCTTGGAATTATTATTGTGTATTTTGTTTTGATTTTAAAATAGGATTGTTTTATAATTTTTTTATATTTAATTTAACAAGAAATTGTAGCTTGTTATTTCATGAGTCTTTACTTCTAGTGGATTGTTTGGCTTAACTAAAAAATAAGGTATGAAAAATCTATGACTTTTTAAAATGAAAGGCAGATATCAATTTAAATTTCCCCCAGGGAGGGAAACCAAAATTTAAATTCCCTGGTTTTAGACCAGGATTGAATTGGTGGTTTTCCTCCCAAAAGGGTTTTTCCCCCTTGGGACTTAGTTGCTGAATTCAGGAAAGCATTATTTTTTTCCCTCCCATAAGATTTTTTAACCAAAATTCCATCTGAAAAAAAGAAAATTTTAAAAACCAAATCTAACATGGAAAAATTGAAATTAAAATTTCCTTGCACGTCTTGAAAACAAGTTCTTGAATTCCGGAAGGTTAAAACAATCTTGAATTTATTAGTTTTATAAAATTATAAGTATAAAAGGTGTTGGTTTGCTATGAAGAAATTTGAATTATAAAACCCCTTGTCTTATGTTTAATTGAAGAAATAAATAGTGATGATGTCATATTATTAATGATTATAACAAAGTTGCTTTTGCTAATTGAAAAATATATAGCTTTCAAATCTGCAAGGTATTTCTGAAACTCCTGGAGAGGGGAAATAAAAATAATAATGGCTTCTCAAATATTAAAACTTGTTTTCTCCAAGAGGGAAGGAATAATTTTGGGAGGTCATTTTAATTTTTTTATAAAATATTTCAAACGGGGTCCCTCATACCCAAAAATGTTATTGACCCCGCCCAGAAATAATAAAATAAAAATAAATTCGACGCTCGCCTAGGCGGTTTTAAAAAACCCTTTAAAAAGGTGAAACCGCCGGGTTTGGCAAACCCTTTTGCCAACCCGCGGTTCCCCCCTTATTTTGTTAATAATTAAATTCTAATAAATATTTTTTAATTTTTTAGTTTTGGGGTTGTTTTTTTTGATTTTTGTTGTTTTTTAACATATATTTTTATATATATGTGTGTTGGTGTTTTGTGTTTGTTGTCCTTTTTTCTATTTTCTTTTTTTCTTTTTCTTTTTCATTTTTCCCCTTTTTTCCCCCTCTCTCTCTCTCTCCCTCTCTCCCCCTCTCTCTCTCTCTCTGCGCTCTCTCTCTCTCTCTCTCTCTCTCCTCCTCTCTCTCTCTCTCTTCCTCTCTCTTCTCTTTCTTCTCTTCTCTCTCTTTTTCCGTTCGTCTTTTGTTGTCAGGGTCCTTTTATTTTCCAAATTTTACGGTTTTTTGTTCTTTTAACTGTCATTTAAACATTAATTTACGTGCCCCTTTCCTTTCACCCTTTCTCCTCTCTCTCCCTCTCCCTTCCCCTCTCTCTCTCTCTCTCTCTCTCTCTCTCTTTTTTCCCCCCCCCCCCCCCTCCCAATTTCATTCCTTTGTAATTTTCATTTTCTTTGTTGAAATGATCTTGTTGTCTCCTTCTCTCTCTCTCTCTCTCTCTCTCTCTCTCTTCTTTTCTCTCTCTCTCTTCTCTCTCTCTCTCTCTCTCTCTCTCCCTCTCTCTATGCGTGCGAACGTGCGTGTATTTGTGTTTTAAAAAATATGTACGCACTTTGTGTCATATTCACTTGCTGTCCTGGATTTCACTACAGCCAATCTTGCCACGTTTGTAGTACAACTTACATAGGTTTCCCCACCCACCTCACTAACGCTCCTACCCCCGCTCCTCCTTGCCTCTTCATTATGTTATTCCTCATTTTTTTTTTTTAATTTTATTTTATTTTGTTGTTATATTTTTGTTGATTGTTGTTTGTTATTATTATCTTATTATTTTGTTTTGTTGCAGTATCTTCGATTTCATTTGATGTTCCTCACTATGGATTACTGACGCCTTTGAGATCTTCTTTTGATTTCTTACTATTAATTGATTTCACTGCAGTGTTGTAGTCCCTACTCGGCGAGGACTGGATGTAAAAAAGCACGTAGTGGCTTTAGCTATTATCCTCGTCATAAAGAATGTTGTCCTTTCTTGTCTGTCTTCTCTATCACTCTCCTCCTCACGCTCTCTCTCTCTCTCTCTCTCACCTCTCTCTCACTGTCCCGTCCTCCTTCCTCTCCTCGAGTGCTCCCTATTACTTCATCCCTGCCTTCCTTCACACTCATCCCTGCTCTCTCTCTCTCCTCTTCGTCTCTCTCCTTCTCTCCTCTCCTCTCTGCAGTATCTCTCTCTCTCCCTCCTCTCTCTCTCACCAGTGACATAGACTATTGTATGGTCTCGAACACAGCTGAACAGTTTTTAGCAAGGGCGTTTTGAACTCTCTTCAGTTAAAGTAAACATGACTAAAAATGTAACATAAAAGTGTTTAAGTAAAGGAGTTACCGTGCTGCCCGAAATGATATATAATGGAATATTCCGGTAGATAAATGTGTATCAATATTGTTATATTCTTTCAACACGCTTGAGCTTTCATTTGCCTCAGAGATCTTGCGAGCAAGCTAATACGCCTATTACGTATAATGAAAAAAACGGTACAATAGTGAAGATCATCTCTGAAACTATTTTCAAAATTGTTTGATTCTCAAATCTCATCATTGTAATAATATGGTGCTGAGCTGTGGGGTGGTCCACAGTGCTGCTTTACAAAGTGTTAGAAGATTCATCGAGATATGCAATGAAGACTAATTGAGAGTACTAGCATACGTCCAATGATTTGGGTGTAAGGGGAGACAAATACGTATCCTATATATTTTGTATCTGTAGTCAGCTCCTATCGATACTGGTTAAAGTTAACAAAGAAGTGCGCCACGTACTGTTACCCCCATAAACTTACTGACATGTCAGTTATGAAGGATGCCAGAGTAGTGGATTTGGCGTTGAATGGAACTTCAGGTGTCGGAGACATGAGCGGTGTGTATGTTGTTTGGTGGACCGACTGATAATAATTCATCAATTCCACCAAGAATACGCTCGTCTGCTTTCTTCAGTATCATCTATAAACTGAAAGCCCCCAGTGCGAGCAATTGAAAACCCCACATAGATTAGCCATGGTAAGTTCATGCATGAGTTTCTGTCCATATGATTTGCTAACTGATCAGTTCCACTGGCATTGTCTTCGCCGAAATAACTGAATGGTTACCTGGGGCAAACATAAACAATAGGCATTAAATCAAGACAGACTTACTTTACCAATCTTTAGAAATACATCATCGCTCTACTTTTCCCAGCAACTTTTTCAACATATCACGATAGTTTTTGTGCAACGCACACAGCCACAAGCGCTTCCTTCAAAAACTGTGAGCGAGGAGAAAAGAAAACTTTGAACCTGGAAAAGCATTTGTACAATCCTCTATGTGGTGCAAGACCATATTTCTGCAGCCACAAAATCTGGAATTGTTCACAAAAAATCTTCAAAGTAGAATGTTTAGTTAATTTGCACTTTAGCCATGCACACTCCAGCGCCATCCGTCTTAAACACACGTGTTCTGTCCCTCTTGCAATGTCCATGATCACAAAACGAATCACAACCACAATCGTTATCCTCTTCATGCCAATTAGCGAAATATTCATTACGAATCCATCGCAGTTGTGTCATTGACGTTCACGGCGTGTGTTGTCTAGTTCCGTTCGTTGCGCTGTTTGTCGTCACTGGTCTCATCTCTGTCAATCGTGTGTCAGGTTGGGGTACGAAGCGAAATCCTCCTTACTCTTTCTGTGTTGTTGCGCCGCGCTGCTCTTCATCTGCTCCCTGTCTTCCACAAGACGCTGTTTCTCAACTGTAGTTGGTCAGATTTCCCTTCCCATGAATCAGTGATCAAACGCAGGTACGCCCTCACTTGTTGCGTTCCTTGGCGTCTCAGAGGAAACGGTAGTAGTCGCCGTCGCTGGTCACAGTCTACACGAACACAGAGACTCTGGTCACCACGAGGGCATGAATATTACAGAATTTGAGAGTTTAAGCGATCGACGAGGACAAGGATGCTGGACATCATACTGTGGAAGTCCTAGCCAGAGACTGCAATGGCTCTATATTTACTTGTTTCAATGTATTCCGCGTCCAGTCAGACAGGAGAGATAGCAGACACCTGCAAGTTGGTCAAAAATGTCGGGTACACTCAAGACCAATCCATTACCGGGGAAAACCCACGTGTGAAGCGTACCCAGTGGATCCATACAAACTCAGCCGTGAAGTAGGAACCAATCTCGTCGGAAACAATCCACAATTAATTAATCTGATGGCGGAATTGACCGTCACGACCTATCAATTCTCTATTTGCCACGCAAATAACTGCTGTACCACAAATAACTTTTTTTTTTTTTTTTTTTTTTTTGACTGTTCCAACCCT
>JAFLJL010017972.1:0-20000 GCA_018398815.1 Conus ventricosus
AGCTGTCACTCTGTGACTGCCAGAGTGCCATGACTTTGACATGGTCGATGTTGTGTTGGGTGTGGTTGAAGTGTAGGGCGAGGGTTTGGGTCGGTGGTGGCGGATATCGGCCAGGGCTTATATTATGAACAGACTTAACCGGAGGTTAAACCGATTTCCCGCCTGTTAACTCTCTAACGGAGGTTAGCTCCCAAAACTGCGCATTCATGCCATCGGTTACGGCTAACCGGTAGTCTTGACCGGAGGTTATTTTAACAGAGGGGGCCCTCGCCGTTACACTGCCTAACCAGAAGTTAAATATGGCGGCGTTCGTGTACATGAAAAATTTTTCCGACGGCGGGTTTTGCGACGGGAACGAGTGTTTCGCGTTTAGAAATAATCCAATTGACTTGTTAAACGACGCGGAACTGTTCCTAAGTTCAGATTTCGTCGTGAGCACATTTTGAGTTCACAGACGCAAAAAAGAGGAAACTGAACACCTGAATCGAAGGGGAGCACTGTTGCCAGGTACAGCAAGTATGCTTAGCCATTCGTTTAGATCTGTGTTAGCCTACGGGCACATTTGAAGACGCATTTGGGGAGAACTGCTTCATGTCAGCCAGTCAACTGCATCCCTTTCCCAATTGGTATTATTGTTGGTTTTTATTATGTATGTGTCCATGTTGGATTCTACAATATATTTTATGAACAAGGTGGTCAATAATGTAATGTAGAGTGCAAACAATAAGTTATCTGTAAAACTAGATAAGTTCATGTTGCATGAATTTTAAAAACCTGAACATTGCTTTGATAAAGTTACAGTAACAACAGAAGACAAAGAGAATGTTTCATTTGAAAACACATGAAATTACACACAAACATTTTCTCAGTTGAATGTTTATTAGACAAATGGTGTTCAATTTATATGTGTATTTATATACACCAAAAACAAATACAATTTTGGCATCAACATTGCAAAATGAATTGAAGAAAAAAAAATGCTGAAAAAAAAAGGCCACTTGCATGCATGCACTACTCGCTGCAAATAATTGGCCTATATCTTAACTCACAAAAAACAGTCATGAGAAAAACAACATTGTTTTACACCAACTGAAAAAATTTTAAAGCATTTTTAAAACACAGCTATAAAAAATACATGGCATTAACAACCTTCATTTCATGTTGACTTTCAAGTGGCTACCCTCTTGGGGCCCCACCATTTAACTTTTGTCTTCAGTAATAGCAGTGTTTTGACCATACAAAAATTGAAAACAAACCAAGAACAAATTTTCACACACACACACCACAACACACACACACAACACACAACACACACACACCACACACACAACACACACAACACAATGAATACAGTAAACATATGCACACAACTAAGTGGATCTTCCCCTCAGCACAATCACACATAAACAGAGAGAAAGTTTTACCTTTTCAGTAAATTTATCAAAAACAGGAAAGAGAGAGAAGTAATCTAGAAACAGCTTCAATGTTATTGGGGGCAAGGAGGGGAAAGGGAGGGAATGAAAACTAATCGTTTCTGTGGGGGGGTTTGGGCTCTTCAGTTCCCAGATTTTTTGTTAACAATAATCTTGCCACCTTTGCTTGCTTCAATGTCTCTATGATTTTTTTTCAATTTCACTACCTTTTTTTTCAGAAAACATTTACTTTTTTGTCAATTTCACTATGATTTTTGTTTCATTTCACTAGATAAAATATATTACTGAGACTGTTTTTCCAAAATGTTTATATGACAACACCATCCTGAAATACCAAACAAACAAAAATATGCAAAAAAGACAAAAAGACTTGCAAAGTACACAGTGCTTAGTTTTTGCTGTTAGGTAGCAAATGCTATTTTAGTCACATGGATCATACTTGCCCACAATTTGGAAAAAGACCTCCATGCTGCGAATCATATTTTCAGTGTCAAGGTGAAAGTTCCATTTGACCTTGGACTATTGTGCATCCGTTTTAGATGTTAGGCTGAGTCTGCCTTTTTCTTTGTCTGTCAACTGGCCAAGTGTGGTTTGAGAAAGGTTAAAATAAACTAAAATATTCCCATTATCTGTTAGGTGTTATGTGGCTTCAATTTTTGCCCCTTTTTTGGTTTTGGTTTCTTGGTTGTGTGTGTGTGTGTGTGTGTGTGTGTGTGTGGAGAGAGAGAGAGAGAGAGAGAGAGAGAGAGAGAGAGGAGGAGGGAGAGAGAGAGTGAGAGAGAGGAGAGAGAGAGAGAGAGAGAGAGAGGAGAGAGAAAGAGAGAGAAAATTCCCTTTGTTCAGACAAATTTTTTTTCTTTTCATTTCAGAATATTTTCTTAATTTTTGCTGATATGATTTACCGTCTGTTTTAGGATGTCTGAGTCCACAGGCATAGTTGCATTTTAGTCACATTTCCTTATTTTTGTTGGCTGGTGTTCAATTTGAGCTGCAAGAGAATGATATCAGTGTCAGAAAACCTTTTCACTGTCATTGGGAGGTAGTGAGTAGTTCATGGAAATTTTCTAATCCTGTGATCACATAACATCCCCAGGAATATTTTATCCATGTGGCCAGTGCCCTGTATATACATGAACATTTTGTTTGTTTTAAAACCCATTTCATACATTTTTGAAAATGTTCACAGAGGGAATGTATCCACTCAAATGAATGCATCACAAGATTTTACTGTATTAAGTCATAACACCCATCAGATGTTGTACAGAAATCATGTCATAATAGCCATCAGATTGTTGTACAATAATCTGTCATCATCTAATTTTTGGTACTAGAATTTCAATGTATATTGTATATTTTGTGGTGCAAGCTTTCTGAAAGAAGAAACATGATTTGCTTTTCAATCTTTTTCTCAAACAACGGGGAAAGCTAAAGTTACAAATGTTTGTACATTTTAGTGCCCAAAATCGATTCACATAAGCTCAAGGTTTATATTCGGAGTGAAAACAGACTACCTAAACACGTTTAACAACTTATGCAGACAGTACACTTAAGTGTGGATCCAGCATAGAAATGTTCAGTTTATCAAAACATGACAACTTAATGCACTGTTGAGTTTTTTGTAACATCAGCGACCACTTACTAAAAAAAAATTTTTTCTGTGAATCACAATTATAGGGTAAACATTGCATTACATGTCTTAGTGTGATCTTCAGGTTAGATGAGCTTAATGTAGAAGAAAGCTGCATTTGGAGTTTGTTTCATTTGAGAGATATATAATTACATGCAATGTATGCAAAACAACTAAAGAATTAATTATACATCTCATTAGCCAACGGCTAATTTTACTTCACTATCAGCAATACTATACACTCACACACACTACACACACAAACACACACACCACACACACACACACACACACACACAAAACCACACAACACACACACCCCAAAACACACACACACACACATTCTGCTTTGCGAGACAAAAAAAGAAACTTGGGTTGGGTATATCAGGAATCTAGAATTGAAATTACCAGCTCACTGCAAGTGTGGCTGGTGGATGCTGCTGTCGGAATGTGTCATGACCACCACCTGAAAAAGGTATATTTCATTTTGATCAAATACATTACAAGTCAAGAAAGGTACAAAATATTCATCATTACAACATCCTAATTAGTTGCTTGAGTCCAATAAGTATTTTTTCAAATTCTAGAAAGTTACAATATTCTACAAATTTTCACACATATTTATTTTCTTTTGGGTTTCAGGTAGAAAAAACTCGGGGACTGTGGGAGGTTTTTTATTTAAGTATAAATCAATCATTGTCATTGTGTTATAATTTAAAATAACAGTACTTTCCAACATTAGAAATTGCTTTACAATGACTGAAAGTACAATAATGAGCAAACTCAAAATGCTACCCTTTTCCCAAAGTCTACCAAGAACAGTTCCTTATGTACATACCTACAAATTCATCACACTTGTTTAAAGCCCACACACGCACACACACACACACACACACACCACACACACACACACACGCACATGCAACACACACACAAGCACATACCACACACACACAACACACACAAAACACACACACACACACACACACACACCCATCCCTTTCAAGACAACCAATTGAAAAAAAAAAAAAAAAAAAATTTCCCATTTACATGACTCACTGCATGACATTTAAACAACATTAACTCGGTCCCCTCCCCCCCCCCCCCCCCCCCCCCCCCCCCCCCCCCCCACTCCCACAGACATACACTTCCACACTCATGCATTACATTTGCTAAGTGCCTTACAATATTGCTTGGGAATAACTCCAAACCATACATGATATATGCACTTGCACATTGGGTTTGCATGATAACGCACACGCACATCTACACATTTGGATGTTTGTACGTGCATGCACACAACACACGCTCTTTCTCCCTCACACACAGTGGCCACCACACAGTAACATGCCATGGTATTACAGTGATAACACAGCTTTTACTGCAAGCTTTTCAAGTATTCTCATCATGTTTGATCCCCTCCGATACCTTGGATCAGGTCACTGTCACCACCAACAATCATGTCGATCAGCTCGTCTGTGGGTTTAGAAGGCACTGCCCCACTGCCCGTTTTCATATGCCTGTCGTTCCATTCCGATGGTCTCTCTTTAGATTTGTCCATTTTTCACGGACTTACTCTCAGTCTTCGACATTGTTTTTTTACTTCGGAAATGCAGGAATTAGGTCGCATACGCAATGCGCTGGGGAGCGAGGATTACGGGAATCCCTTGTCATTTCTAAAAAATAGTCGGCCGGTAACTAACCGACGGCAGACCGGGGCCCTCACGAATGGCAATGCATTCTAACCAGCGGGTCCAGTTTTAACCGCCGGTTCCGTACCGCCGGAGGTAAAACAAACCCGGAGGTCACAGGGGTTGTCCTTGAATATAAGCCAGTGTTCAGAGATGCGTGTTTCGTGTGTGCGTGACGTTTCCCTATGTAGATCTTGCACACAGCTGGCAGTGGATGGCATATATAATGTTGCGGCTCTGACATGAGAATGTGCGTTTGACTGTGAAGAGCCCTTTGGGGGCCCTGTAGGATGGTGTCTGGTTTGGTGAGGGGGCAGATTTGCAGTTGGGTTTGGAGCGGGGTTTGAGTACTGGTGGTTTTTGACTGTGGTTCTGTTAAAAACTGGCCCGCGGGAGGGGGTCTTTGGGGTTTTGTCACGTTTGAATGTGATCAGGGGTTTTTTTATGGAAGGCGGGTTTGTGGTTATTTTAATGTGCCAATTGGATTTGAGGATCCTACAGATGGGGGGGGTTTGTGCGGGTGGTAGAGGAGGTAGGCTGTGGGTCTGTCTGCCCTTGGCTGGTTTGCTGGGTGTCCAGAGCAGATGTTCTGGATACAGCTATGGTGCGGCGGAGTGCTGCATTGATGATGGAACTGGGTATCCGCGGTTGGTGAAAAATTTGTGACATTTTGGTGCTTTGTATAGTGAAGTCTTCTCGCTGGGCGAGTCTGCGAAGACGGAGAAATTGTGAGTATGGGATGCTGTCTTTAGTGTGTGGGTTGTGGGAGGATGAGTAGTCTAGGTATGCATGTGCGTCGGGGGGGTTTGTAGAAAATGGAGGTTTTGAGTAGGCCTTCTTCTAGGAGATGGTGATGTCTAGGAAGTTGACGGACTGCGAAATGGTGTAGGTGAGTCGGATAGATGGATGGAAGGTCTGGGCAAAGTTGAGGAATTTGAGGAGGTCTTGTTTTGGCAAGATGTGGCTCCCAGTCCATCATCGATTTACCTTTTGTACAGTTCGGGTTTGTGGGGCCTGTGTATGTGTTGAGTAGGCGGTGTTCCAATGTGTCCCATGAAGAGGCAGGCATAGGTTTGGTCCCATTTTGGTACCCATGGAACACCGCTAATTTGTGAAAATGTGTGCTTGTTGAATGAAATGTGTTCAGGGTGAGGACTAATTCAGCGAGTCTGACCAGTGTGGTGGTGGGAGGGTGTTTGTTGGTGGGGGGGCTTTTTGCCCAGGAAAAATGTAGGGCCCTAAGTCCATCGTGTGGGGGATGGAGGTGTAGAGTGACACCACGTCAAGTGTGAAGAGGAGGCGGGGTTGAAAAGCGGGGTCTGTGTTGTGCGAGTTTTCATTTTGATTTGTGTGGGTAGTGTCTTTGAGGTATGTGGGGAGGCTTTGTACATGGGTTGAAGGAGGAAGTCTAGGTATTGCGAGATGTGTCAGTGGGGCAGCTGCAGGCTGAAACTTTGGGTCTGCCAGGTGTGTTCTTTTTGTGTATTTTGGGGAGTAGGTAGAAGGGGGACTGTTTGGGGGTTCTGTCATAATGAGAGTCTTGGCTGTAGGGGGTTTAGATTGTTGAGTCTGATTTCCTCTTTGATTGAGTTAGCAATGAGTTTCTGGTGTTGAGGGAGGGGTGATGTTGTGAGCGGTGTGTAGTAGAAATTGTTGTTGGACAGTTGTTTTGTGCTTCTGTATGTATAGTTGTTTGTCCAAACTACAACTGCACCACCTTGTCTGTGGTTTGATGACAGGGTCTTGTCGTTCTCTTTAGTGATTTGAGGGCTTTTTGTTGGTTTTTGAAAGGTTGCAGTGTCGGACTGGTTTGGATTGATCCGGCTGATGTCTATTTTGCATGTTTTTATGTCGAGTTCAACTTCACTGGATTTGTTTGAGGGTGGTTGGCGGAGCATTGGGTTTGAAATAGTTGAGTGAAGTGTCAGATTTTTGGGGTGGTGGGGGCCTGGGTATTTTTTCAAGTGCTGCCATCCAACGAGTTTCCTAAAAATTGTTTCCACATAAATGTGGTTCTGGTAATTGTTGGTGGGGGGTGGTTGGGTTGAAATTTAAGTCCTTTTGTTAAGACTGATCTTCATCGTCGGAGAGGGGGAGGTTGTCGGGATGCAGTAGAAAAGAGGGTGGTGGTGATCAGATGGGGTAGTGGGGTCAGGATTGTGGGTTGTGGAAGCAGAATGGTCCGGGGCAAAGTAGTTTTTTGTCCGTTTTGTAATTGTGATAGTTTGTTTTGTTTGGTTTGGTTGCAGTGGTTGTAAATGAGTTGGTTGTGTGATGGATGAGTTGTCTGAGTTTGGAGGCAGGGGCTGTGGGCATGATGATTGTTGTTTGTTTTTTGAAATGTTGGAGAAGGTTGGAGAGAGATTTCATGGTAAAAACTGAGTGTTTTTTATGTGCCAACATGAGTTTACGACTGGCCCGGAAGAGATCTTTTGGGGGTTTAGTGATGAGAGTGGTGTTGTGGAGGTTGGAAGGGGTGTGGGAAAATAGGAGAAGCACGAGGTGTGATGTGTAGTTTAAAACATTGTTTAAGAAAGTTGAATGGGTTGCTGATTGGTTTTCTGAAACTGTGTTTTGGCATAGCCTAGTGCGAATGGTTGGATGGTGGGTGGTAGAAACTGAATGGACCTGCAGAAGCTGGCAGGGGAAACGGGAGGAAAATTTGGGCAGTTGGCATTGTGTTTGGTGTTAGTTGTTGTTGGGCAGGTAGGGGAACAGAGACGAGTGGGGAATCAAGAATGCAGAATGACGATTGAAAGGTGTAGTTGGAAGTGGAGGTGACGGAGAATGGAAAAATGGGACAGTCAGAATCAAAAAAAAACCCAATAAAAATCAAATGGAGGGCAGTGGGAGTGAGGAGTGGTAGTCAGCGTTACAAGTACATGGTAGGGGGTCGAAGACGTGACGTGAAATAAAACACAAAGGTTATCAGGGTTGACAGGTACACACACACCAAAAAAAAAAAAAAGGTTGAAAACAGGACGTGAAATGCAACACAACAAAGGCTGTCGGCGTGCACA
Organism: Conus ventricosus; assembly: GCA_018398815.1. Lineage (NCBI taxonomy): Eukaryota > Metazoa > Mollusca > Gastropoda > Neogastropoda > Conidae > Conus > Conus ventricosus. Next base: position 7,772 of record JAFLJL010017972.1, read on the forward strand.
AGATATCTTTGAACAGGGGACGTGACGTAAAATAGAGTGTGAAAGACGAACGTGGAGTACAACACAATAAAGGGTATCAGTCAGTATGAAGCTCAGTAAAATTCAAAATGGAGTGACTGACGGCGGCGAACGAAGCAAGATTAGGAATAGAGTTTGTTTAGAACTTACCCCCAATGACATGACAAACAAAGACAAGACAAACACGATGCCCTTTCAACCACTTGGGTCTTCTTAAAGGGGAAAAATAAATCACATTTAACATGTGGGACAGTACAAAACAACGAAAAAACGAAAAAAGAATGAATGAAAATGGGCTTATCCGTTCTTGGCCATGTGTTTGGGTGGGCGGAAAAAGACATGCGGCCAGGGGGATTATGGGAGAGGAAACGGAGGGGGGGGGGGGGGGGGGGGGGGTTGCGTCAGGGGAGGGTGGTGTGTGGATATGATGGGTTGTGTGTCCGTTATTGGATGGTGTGGGGTTCTTGTGTGGTTGTGGGGAATGGTGGGGTTGGGTATATGGTAGGGAAAAAAAAAAAGGGGGGGTGGGGGGGGGGGGATTTAAGGGGAAGGGATAATACAAAACTAAGATTAAATAGATGGAGGGTTGCTGTAACTACTGTGTGAAGTGGGTGAAGGGGTTGTGGTTGGGTGGATGTAAGTTTTGTGTTGTATGGGTGTGTGTATGTGTGGTGTTGGGGAGGGGATTTTGCCAACTGGTGTGGAAGAGGTGGTATTGGTGTGTTTGGTTATGTTGGTTATTGATGCCTTGGGGGTTTTAGTGTGCCCAGTTTGGCAAAGAGATGGGATTCTTGAGTTGTGCGTTCAAAGCTGTCACTCTTGTGACTGCCAGAGTGCCATGACTTTGACATGGTCGATGTTGTGTTGGGTGTGGTGAAGTGTAGGGCGACGGGTTTGGGTCGGTGGTGGGCGGATATCGGCCAGGTGTCAGAGATGCGTGTTTCGAGTGTGCGTGACGTTTCCCTATGTAGATCTTGCCACACAGCTGGCAGTGGATGGCATATATAATGTTGCGGCTCTGACATGAGAATGTGCGTTTGACTGTGAAGGAGTCTTTGGGGCCCTGTAGGATGGTGTCTGGGGTTTTGGTGAGGGGGCGAGTTTGCAGTTGGGTTTGGATTTTGCAGTTGGGTTTTCACACTCTGAAGGAGTAGCTATTCGTTTTAATGAAGATCATGTTTTACGATTAGAAAAGACTATGAATAATTAGCTTAATTTATATTTTTTTTAAAAATTATTTAGATTTAATAATGGCTGCCGAACTCAGTGAATTGATTTAAAGAATTGTAATGAACTATTTGACGAAACATGAAGTGTTTTAAAAATTGATTTTAGTGAATTTGGTTTTGAGAATTATGTAAACAATATAAAAAAAACGATCATAGTGAACTATTTAACGAAGCAATCAAAAGTGATGAACATTGACTGTAGTGATTCAGAAAAAGCTAAAAAATTAGCAGGTGTTATTGTAAGGTTAACGTGTCTTGAAGTGTTACAACGCTTGGGTGAAGAATAAAAAGCGCGTTTTACTTACTTTTTTTTAATTTATTTTTTTAAATTTACGTAAATGTTGTGGCTTTAAAAATGACGACCACAAGTAAATTCGAGGATAGAAAACTATATACGATGGAAGAAATATTTGGTAAATGACAAACAATTAAGCAATATGTTTAGCGAAGTAGACATGAATATTATTAACCCTACAAAGTTCATGAAAGCATGACACATGCTATTTCAAAAAATTTCCCGAGTTTCTTCAGTGGAGCCGCCAGTAAAAAGTGCTGTTTGGCCCTTTGATTGATTATAAAAGCCTGATGATGTTGTAACATGGAAGTCTGGGTTTCAACTAAACAAAGAAGTTATTAGCTATCGCAACTTTATCTGACTGGGTGATTCATTTTTACACGTTTAAACCCTGCAAGTGAGGAGGCAAAGTTAAGGTGTTCTGGCTGGTCTGAAGGAACAGTCCTTGAAATCAGATTGAGGGCAAACAAAGTTCTATCCTATAGTTGGCATTCTTACCTTCCCTTTCCAAGAGAGTTAGAGTTAAAACGGGGCAGATTAAACATTTCATAATTCTGACAACATTTTGTTTTATTTTGGTGTGTTTTAGCGCAAATTTACATTTCCCGTTAAAAATCATGCAAACAGAGTTTCCAATTATGAACATATAGACATGAACTGAACTTTGATAACATAACCTTTCCAGTAGTATAGAAAGATATCTCAGTTGAAGAGCAAAAAAAAACCAATCACTGTAAACGTATACACATGGTCTGTAGTAGACAATCTGTGCCTCTAAGGATTTCTCCCAATGCTCCCACTTTAGGCGATTCACTTAACAAACATGTAGACTTGATACTGTTTACAGATGGTCTAAAGAGTCATTATGTTTAATCAGAACAATAAGCAGACTGTTAACCTATACTACAAAGATCCAGCTAAACAGGAGCTTTGTAGAAGGTGTTTGGTCAGAATCCCTACTATAGAGCGCTGCAGTCATAAGAAACATTGTAAAAGTTTTGTAGACTGTGAAACCGAACTCCTCACACCTAAACCAGGGTCTAAAGTTAGTTTTTAAAAAAGTACGCAAAATGCAGATGAGCCCGTACGTGGTTATGCTGACTTTGTAATCGCCTTACCGCCCGTACTACGGCCCTCAACAAGAACAAAAAACAACCTTATTAAAACCACCATCAGATTGTTCTTATGCGTTTATTGTTTTTTGGTCAGAATGGGCACACACACCCCAGAGATTTACAGAGGGCCAATGCAGCTAGCGATTTTAGAGCAGATGAAACAACTTTGCAATTACTACTCCAACCAACTAATCTTTCAGAAATTGTTATGACTTCTGAAGACCCAAAAACGTTATGAAACATCTACACACTGTTGGATTTGCGGCCTTAGAGCTAACACCTAACAGTAAAGACGTGACAGTAAAGAGACCTCGATCAAATTACTGGAAAGTTCAGAGGGCTGCGCCCCAATAGTTGTAATCTTCAACTTAAGGTTGATCCTAAGAATGGAAACTGCCTATCTTCTTTCAAACCTACGAGGCTAAAGATTCTCATTTTATCATTTCAAGCAGTGCTTCTGAATATAGGGGTTTCCTGCATTGCACAATCTTCCAGAAAAGTACATGACTTTACTCTTGACTGTTATCCTTTTATGACTCTGCCCCCAGCATCTGATGGCTAGTTTGGATAAGTTAGCAGGATCGTTACAAGACTTTCCATCACTAAACATATTTTGACCCTCTTTAGTGCGTTAAGGGTTTACCCCTATGAATACAGAAACTCGTGGGAAAGGTTGATGAGACTCACTTCCCCTAAAAGGGGCTTTCTTTTCTAGTCTTAGAGGCAAAGACAAACTGACTCTGAATATGAATACGCTCAAAAGGCCTGGGCAGAATTCACTGCCAACAATTTGGGGAACTATCACGATCAGTATTTATTGGCTGACGTGTGTTTATTGGCAGACGTCTTTCAGAATTACAGATCTACATGCATGAAACATTACAGCTTTAGACTCATCACATTACATCTCTGCCCCAGGGTTATCTTGGGATGCTTTCTTAAAGTCTCAAAATCCCGATTGACTTAAAATCTGATCTACCCACACTTCAGAGGATTGAAGATGGGCTGAGGGGAGGTTTTGTATGGCCTCACATCCTTACTGCAAAGCCAACAACAAATATTTAGACGACTATGATCCCACCAAACCATCCAACTATCTAATGTACTTAGACGCCAACAATCTGTATGGATGGGCCCTGAGGGCAAACCCACTTCCACTGAGAAAACTTTACAATGATAAAAGGACCTCATAATTTTTAATACTGTGGGTTTGGTATGTTGTCACAGTTTACGCCTGATAATCAATAGGGCTAATCTTGGAATGTAGACTTAGAGTATCCCTTTTGAACGACACGATCTCCACAACGATTACCCCTTAGCCGCAGAAAGATTAAAGATGAGCCCCATCGAACCGCCTAAACTTGTGCCCAATCTTAGGGATAAAACTAAATATGTGTGGGCCCTTACAGACTCCTACAGTTTTACTTAAAACACGGACTGAAACTAAGAGCTGTTCACAGAATAATTATCTGTAATAGAGCCCTTTATGAGGCCATACATCAAGAAGAATACTGATCTTAGAACCAAGGGCCCTGATGCTTCAGAAAAAGACTTCTTTAAACTGATGAACAACAGCTGTTTTTGGCAAAACCATGGAAAATCCACACAAAAGTTAAAGATGTAAAATTAGTTACAAAAGAAAACCAAGCAATTAAGTTGGCCTCTAAACCTAACTATCAAGACTTTAGAAGATTTAACGACGCTTGGTTGGCATTATGATGAAGAAAAAGGATGTTAAGTTGGATAAGCCAGTTTGTTAAGTTGGATCGCTTTAAACCCTATTAGAGTTGTCAAAGTTATTGATGTTAGAATTTCTGTACGACTACTTTAAACCACTGTACCCAGAAGCAAGAGTCCTTTACACAGACACTGACTCTTTTATTCTAGACGTTCCACAGAAGACTTTATAAGGATTTAGAAACAGAAGTAGCAAGGGTTGTGGGTGGTACGACACATGCGACTATCCAAAAGATTCGCCTTCATTCAACTGCGAACAAGAAAGTAATTGGAAAGATGAAGGATGAACTTAATGGGACAGTTATCAAAGAATATGTTGGTTTTGCGGTCGAGATGTATAGCGTTGCCAGCCCCGACTTCTGTTAAAAAAGAAGGCTAAGGGCCCTAAGTAAAAAGTTGTTAAAGAATATATTTAAATCACGATAACTACAAGCAAGCTCTCTTTGAAAACAAAGTATTTTATCACAAAATGTTAATTTGCGCCCATCTTCATGAAGAAAACAACTGCTGTTAACAAGAAATCACTAGTCTCTAACAATAACAAAAGAACTTACGTCAATCCTGAATTTTTATTTGCTGTAGGGCAAATTGGAGAACTTTGAAAGATTAACTTGACTGACTTGACTTGTACTTAACTTAAGAACCTAAATATTACTTACTTAAGAACATAAAGAACTTAAATAAGAACTTAATGGTACTTAAAACTAGAACTTAATTTTTTTTTTACTTAACTTGTAATTTACTTGCACTTAACTTAAAAAGTACTTTCTTACTAATAACTTGTACTTATCTAGTTCTTAACTTGTATTTTATCTAGTTCTTAAAAACTAATCCCTAGAAAATTTGGGTTACGCAGGAGGTTGCACTTTTTTTTTGCAGAAGCTGGTTTTCTTCTTTTACTGTGGGGGTTTTGACTTTGTGTTAGGTATGGGTGTTAGGTATTTGTATGCTAAAAACCCGCCAACAAGCAGCTCCCCACTACCTAATATACATCTTATCGTTTAATTGTGTTGTTGTTGTTAATTGCGATGGCGGTGCTAGCGGCGATGTTGTATTACTATCTAACAATTTTTTTTTTTGCTGATTGGTTTGCTTTTTGCAGTCTGTTCCATTCAGCTAGTTTACGCCCCGCCTCAAAAACGTCAAGGATTTTTGTCTTAGTAACATTACTCACTGTGGTACATTCGCTTGTGGAGCACTCATTGTGGCACATTCACTTGCAGGTCACTTGGGGTACATTCTGCTCCTGTGCGCTGTCCTGCTGCGTCTTCTCGCTCATTTTTTTTTTTTTTGCGATTAAATTTAATAAGATCAAAATTAATATGATAAAAGTAATTAATCACATGATGAATGGGCATAACAATGTCCCAATTTTGTAATACATGTCAAATGCAAGAGTTTTAGGGACTTGTTTAAAACCCGGGTCTTGCGATAAGTCATATTTTAAATCTTCTGAATCAACTGGCGCCCTCTTACTTACTAACTTAGCATATAGACTAATTCATTGTCTGCCCCCCCGATCTAACCATTTTTGAGCCTAACTGCGCTTCGTATCTAGCGTTGTTTCTTCAACGTCTGAAGTAGGGAAATTGCTGAATCTGTTCGACACTTAGTTCAGTGCCTAAATACTGTTAGTTTTTCCACACGCACCATAGAGTATAATCTTTCTTTATGGCAGTGGTCTGCTGAGTAGCCTACGGAGTAGTCTGGACTTGCTCCTCACACTTTATTAGTTCGTCACAATCCATTTAAAACAATAAAAAAAAATATATACTTTTAAAACATGGTTTAACGTTGGTTAATTTTGCAGTGCCTATCGTTGGTGTTTTTAGTCTATTCAACTCTTGCAAAATGTTTGTTAGGAATAAAATCGCCAAAAATGGAAAAGATAGAAGATTCGCCAAAACTTTGTTGCAACCTTATTTTAGCTTTACAACAAAAGATTATTGATTTTAAAAGCACATAGACCCGTCTTTCGTTTTATGATTAATTTTAATTATTTTTTTGTTATAAAAAAAATGAAGTGAAAAAAAGATTATCAATACGATTTACCACTCTGCTGTAATTAGCGGTCTTAGTATAGGCTATAGGTTTTTAGCAAAAAACATGTTAAAAATGAGGCCAGCTGATCTAGGAAAGGGTTGACATTGAGGACGTTGTTAGGGTTATAGCTTTTAATGATGCGGATTGCCTCAAAAGACTTTCTTGTTACCCAGGGGATTATCCCAGAAAAATTAATGCATAGAAAGATTAATTCATAAGAAAATATTGATTTATAAAAGAGATGTCTGGATTGGTTCTGATGGTGGGAGGAGCTATTGTTAACGCTTTGGCCTTCTCTGGAAGCAATTATATGTTTAGTAAAAATTTAGGTCCATGAAGAGAGAGAACGGCATAACAAAGGGAATGGAAGATTTAGCTAAGGCAAGAGACGCTTACGAGAAAAGACGAATTGCTCCTTGACTTATTAACAAAAAGTTAAGAGAACAGGGTCATGCAGAGCATACATTTACAGACGTTGATGACGCAATGAATGGTATTAATTAGTGACAGGAAAGAAGTTTCTAAAATCGCTGCCGCCAGAACTGTTGATTTTATGAACCATCTGAGGAAACAGAAGACTGCAGCGATTTGTTTTTATTGCAGTTGGCATGACCTCAGTCTATCTTGTTGCTCACTTTCTTGGTAAAATAAAATGCATTTAAATATGGACAATACGAAGTACAAAATATATTATTCTCCTAAAGGGTATTGGAAAGGAAAGACTGTATTGAAAAACTAAGTAAAGCTGCTAGAGTGTCTGAATCAGATGCGAAAGACTGGCTTTCAAAAAAAGCAAATTTTGGCTAATATATCTGCTGCCCCAAAAAGAATAATAGGCCTAGATTTGTTAATTCAGTTCCAAATGACACCACCAGATGGACTTGCTGTATCTTCCACTGACAAAGTTAGAAGAAAAAAGTTTAAGTATGCTTGACAGTTGTTGACATGGCTTCAAGGTTTCAAGACGCTGAGCTTTAAAGATAAAAGTCAACTGCTGTGGCTGTGGCTTTACCCAACAAATATACATGCGAGGCCATTAAAAATATCCTAGGATGATTCAAGTTGATGATGGAAAAGAGTTTTAAAGGTTCTGTAAACCACTGTTTTTTTAAAAACATCATGTTACAGTTAAGAGAGGGATCCAGGCAACCATCGATCACAAGCCTCCAGTAGAAAACTTTAATAAGAATTTGCTGAACGCCTGTTTACCTATCAATATCACAGAGAAATTATGGACAGAGAACGCAAACAGAATTTGGGTTAGGAGATTGCCAGCAGTCTTACGTGCCATGAACAATGAAGAATTTAAAGCAACAGGCCTTAAAACCCGTAAACGCAATCAAATTAAAAAAAAAATTAGCATTACTGAAGATGCGCAAGGTAATCGAAACTCTTGCCGTTTGGACTAAAAGTAAGATACTTTTTATGCTCCTGGAGAGGCAGAAGGTGATGTTGAATTAGAGCCACAGACCCCATTGGAGGTAGATGTATATGAAGTTGAAAGAATAATGAAAACAACCCCTCCCGTATATGATTTACGAGAAACTCTCCCTTTTTCCCCCCAAACACAGTGAGTTAACAAAAAAAATAGTATTTATTTTTTGCTAAACTTATATTTTTTTGTTAACTATTTTTTTGCCTATTTTGGGTTTAGCCGATCATGTGTTTGTTTTTAATGTTCTGTTTAATTGCATCAGTGTCTACCTGTTGTGAAGTAAAAGTCCTTCTCACTCCTTTTGAAGTTCAATTTTTTGTCGTCTGTAATCCTCACCGTCGGCCATAAGCTTCTGAAATTCTTCGTCTGTAATTTTTTTCATTTCCCGTAATGATTTTCTTATTCTTAATCTTAATGAACAAAGTTTGTGATGCTAGGGCAACAATAGCAGTGTGGGTTTTGTAATTTAGGAGTTAATTTTTTAAAACAGCACTTACAATCATAGACACGGGCCAAACCTAAACCAAGGCCCCCTAATGCTAAAGAGGCTGGCGCTCCACCCCAGTAGCTAAAAGAGCAACACAGACCAGCACTTACGCTCCTACAGCTGATGAGCCAGTAATTAATAAGAAGGAGTATTTTAAAGTTTAGCATATTTTTTCCTAGTAACCCTATACTTATCCAAGTCGCTTTCTATTTCCTTTTGAAGTTCAGTTATTTGCTTTAATCTAAACTGTTGAACCTCCATTTTTTAAATAAGATTATTTTTTAAATTAATCTTGTACATATCTTTTTCTTTCTAATTCTTCTGGCGCACTCATTAACAGAGTAAAACGCAATAAAATCAAAATACTTAATGAAATAAAGTCGAGTATGTTTGTTTATTTTTGTTTAACCATCACAGTAACCTTGTCAGATGATACAAAGGGTGTTTATTTCGTCTCCGTCTTTAGTAATTGCAAGAACGAGCCTAAGAGGGGCATCCAAGTTTTTCAGCCTTTATTTGTACACCTCTAATTGACGTATGTTCTGGCAAACTAGTATCGCCGTCCCTCGGAGTAAATAAAAAAGCGAACAATCATCGTCATTTGCTTAGGTAGTGTCAGTAGCGTTGGGGTAAATTCTAAGCAAAAGGTGTCATCCCACTTCAGCTAAGGGCCTTTTTCTCTGTAGCATATATTCAGAACCCTGCCTAGTTATTTCAATCTGTTTTTTTTTTGTGTTCCCGGAAAATAGGCTAACAAGAATGGGTCCTGCATTTAAGGCTTTTCTTAAATTGTTTTTTCTTATCAAAACTGACAAGTGTACATTAGGGCTTTTGTAGTTCAAATTTAAATTCCAAGCAATTTCAGGAAGCAACGCCCAAACATTCTCTCTTTTATGAGTTTTTATTCATGTTTGCCAAAATCGTTTGCCCTTAAATTTCTTATCTCTCTAGGGTAGGGATATTGCTGTCGTTTTTTTGTCTTCAATTTCTGTTCGTTTGTAAACCCCGTCATCTGTTTTACACAAATCCTAAACATTTCCTGGCATCCCATTAGATCAAACTCAGTTGTGTCTGCTAGTTCTTTTAGCTCTACTGCAGTGCTTTGGAGCAAACTGCGCTTTTGATTCTGGTCCTCGAGACATTCTTTTTAATATTAAAATTATAATAAACAAATTGTTATAAGCAATCAATAATAAAAAAATCTACAATAAACAAAACGTATTTAACTGGTGGGTCAGTCAGCAAGCATAGCTTTTGGTGCTTAGATTTTTCTAACTGTTCTTTTATTTTTTTTAACTCTCTTTGGCCCTTATTAATTAATTTTCTCTTAAACATTCTTCAAAAACATCTTTGTCCTTAGTGTAAAAATAATACAACCGATTTTAACTGCGATCTAAAGTTTTTTAAGACAGCATTGTATTTTGAGTTAAGAGCCACACAGAAACTAAGGCGTGGCGGCCACTAAAGGCTGCTTTGACAGAGCTTTTTTTTTTTAACAATGTCTAGTTCAGCTGAACAGTCATCAAATAAATAGTGTTTCAGTTCCCTCAAATAGTCTATAGTAATGTTCTAAAAAATCGCTCAGTTTGTCGCTAGGATCAACTAAAAAAAATATTCTCGTTTTCCAAATAAACTTCCTTTCTTTGAAGACTTGTTGTGCTTAATGGTTGTGCAGAATATAACAATGTGCTCGTAATGAAACCTGTATAATTGTTTGTACAAATCAAGTTACGAAGACAGTTTTCCCCCACCCAGTAATCCGCCCGATAAGAGAACAGTGTGGAATCTTTAGGGAAAAAACTTCAAAAATATCCATCTGTTTTATTAGAATATTTCTTCTACATTTTAATAAGCCACGTCTTTTAACCTGTTTTCTTCAATGTTTAACTGAGCATCACAAACCATAAAAACATGCATTTTATTGGGGCGTTTCCGTCTGCTTTCTTGTAAATATTTATTTTTATACCATCTTGCCCTACCCTTTCTCCACTTCCAAACAATCTGTTGTCAAATGTAGATCTAAAATCCAGCCACAGCCCATATTTGGTTACTAAGTAGTCTTCGAGTCTTACATCATAAAGGCGAAGTTTTTTTACATACACGATCAACTGCAGGATCTCTTTGCCTACCTCCAGCGAACAACTTTCTTATTTCATCAAAATGTTGGTAAGGTAAAAGTCCACGACCCGAATACAACTGATCAGACTTGCCATTTATTGCACAGTCAACCTTCTTAATTTTTGGATTATAAAACGCTTCTGATTCTCTATGAAAAGGAGTTGTTTCTTCAGTAAACAAGAACAAAATTCCTTTTAAAGACTTCAGAGACTGATTTAGATGTATGTTCCAAAGAGTGTCTCGCTTGTTTCTATTTTCTGTAGTGGAGTGTATAACCCTTTCATAATAAATAACCGTTTTACTTTTATACCGGGTTAAGATTGTTCTGGCCAGTTCAGGGTTAGTAACAACATCAAACTCAAGAGAAATGTCGCTGACTGTGTATTTGGATAAAGGGTCTTCAGACAGAACAACAGAATCGCTAGGATTAAATGTCAGTTCATAAGTAAGTTTTTCTTTTAGTGCACCTTGGTAATATGGCATATGCGTCTTTAACAGCTCAAAATCTAGAGGGATGCAGAATCTGTTGCCAAATGCTTCTGCTACTGCCTCATCTTTCACATCATCCTTTGCATCCTCCACTTAAGGCCTGTGCTTGAGGCCGTTTGAGCCTTGTATTCCCTGATAAACTTTCTCTTTTCATTTTTTTTTAGGCAGCCATAGATCAGAATAGAGGGCAAAAATGTCTGCCTCGCTTAGTACAAAGACTTCTCTGCCCTCCAGTTTGATTGCCAGATGTTTAACGATTGGCCTGCCCAAATTAGCAACAACAGTAGCATTAGGATCTGTCGATGTAATATCTATTTTGAATGATAGTTTAGCAGTGCCTGGCATTATAACATCGCCAGCGCCAAGATCAGGGAACTTGACTATTAAAGTTTGTTCAGGCTGAACTGTTGATTAGGTATTTACACTAATTACAGTCTGCCTTATACCTTTTACGCCATATGGTTCCTTCTCTCTTCTAGATGGGTCGAGGTCACAACCGTATGAGTTCATTTTTTATAAAACAAAAAAGAATATAAATAAAAAATATGGATGAAGATGCTAGCCCGATTAGTCCTATTGAAGAAGAAGAAAGAAATCTGCTAGGCCCTTCATTTGAAGAAGATGAAACAGAATTAGCTCCTTCATTGCGCGAAGAACTTGAAAGAGCAGAAGCAGGTTCTTCAATCCCTTCATTAGAAGAAGCAGAAACACCTCCTTCAGTTAGCGCATCTCGTGCAGAACTATTAACAAATAAAATGAACTCATTCTACATAAGCTTAGGACTAGAGCCGCCAGAAGGCCATAGTCCTTTTGATTTTAAGATGGATAAAAGCAACCATCTATATATACTTAAGAACTACCAGAGGAAATTTTGTAAGAGTTACTACAAAGCCAGACTCATCTAAGTTTTTAAAACTAAACACAATTAGACAGAGGATTCCTGTTGCCGACCAAAGGCGATTAAACATTTAAAATTTAAGGCCTGAGGCTGTTAGTCTTTTACAGAACATGGGGCCAGAGTTGCCAACACGATCTGAAATAGAAATGACATCTTTTCAAGATTTAGGACCAAGATAAATGACGCAGCAACAGAAATTGAGACGAGTTTTAATGAGGAAACAGTCAGAAAATCATTAGAAACAATTGACGATTCTTCATTGCCTATGCGCGACCTCCTAGCTCTTAATGAACGCCTAAAGTCAATAAAAGGCGAACTAGAAAACAATTTAGCAAAACTTGGCGAGCTAGATAGAGAGATAGAAG
>JAFLJL010017972.1:25000-45000 GCA_018398815.1 Conus ventricosus
CCCGCCCCCACCCCCCACACAACACGCATGGAGCAGACTATCATCTTTGACCTACATTCTATGGCTCATCGTTATAAATCAAATACCAACATTTACTTTCCACACCAATTTTCAGTTACACACACACCCACACCCACCCGCCCACCTGCACACACACACACACACACAAGCGCGCGCGTGCGCGCACACACACACACACACACATGGACAGACACATGGACAGACAGACAGACAGACACACACACACATGGACAGACAGACAGACAGACACACACACACACACACACACACACACACACCACACTCACTCACCCACGTGCGCAGACATACACTTAATTCCCCTCTGCCCATATACACACGCACTTACATATATACATTATTACATTATTAAATTCCCGTACAAATATTTCCTTCCATACCCTCTCGCTCACTCTCATCCCTCTCCCCCCCCCCACTCCCCCCCCCCCCCCCCACACACACACACACACATACACAACACGCGCACATGCACATACTTTGAAATTACTGCATCAGCCTACTTGGAAGACGTCCTTTAGTTGTGGTGGTTATTTTCCGTTTCATTAGTCCCCTTGAGATGTCCTTTTACTGCCACTGTTGGGATGGAGGTGGGGAGGAAGGATGGGAGTCGAAATCCTCCACACCGTCACTCACAATGTCACTGATGAGTTCATTACACGTTTCCAAAGCTGCCTCTGACACAGCGTCGGGGAAGGTCGCTGGCACCGAGTCGGAAGTTTGATGGACTTTCCTGAACACACGATCAGGCGACGCTGTGTCCCCGTGGCCATCTTTGTCGTCACCACTGGGCTGTTCTGGCACACTGCCCAGAACACGGCCTGGAGGGGATGACGTCTCTCCCGATCCACCGGATGACCTGCCCTGGAGCGTTGGTCACCCGTCTGCTGTAGCCGCCGTCGGGGGCTGTGGACCTGGAACCTGGACTGGACTGGTCTGTAGCTGCTCCCTCTGCTGTCCCTGTCCGCCCGGTTGTCCTCCCGTTGTCTGCGGTGTCCAATCGACGCCCCACTGGTTGAATGGTGGGGAGAAACTTGGCTCCGGTCAGCTGATCTGGATTCGAGGAGCATCCGATCAATTTTGCTTGTGTCCCCATTTTCAAACTGAATAATCTTAAGGTCTAATAATTTGCAATAAAGTTTTCCTTGGAAGGACCAAGCTGAGATGACGGCTGGGTGACGTTTTACATCATACAGTCTCTGTGTGTTTAGTTTAGTTAAGTCTTCAGTCACGTAGATATTTGATTTATATTGTTTTAATAGTCTCCTCCTTTTGAAAATTTCTGATTTTATTTTTCTATTTACAAGGCGCACAATGACCGGTCTGTTTTTTGCCAGCGGTGTACTTTCCACTCGATGGGCAACACTGATAAAGTTGTGTTGAAAAGATGTCAGTTCCAGTGTTCTCTTAAAAAGCTCTACAACTTTCCCTTCTGTCTCTTCGGCTGTCTCTCGTCCCGAGTCTTCAGGTAGATTGATAATTTTGATATTTTCCTTTCGACTATACTGCTCAAGTGAGTTGCGCAGTTCTTTTTCCTGCTTCAGTTCTTTTTTCAGCCGGCTGACGTCATCATGCAGGTCTGTGTGGCTTTTTTGAAGTGAATCTATTTTCCTCTTCAATAGATCATTTTCTTTTTTTACGTCAAATAATTCAGATAGAATTTTTTCAAGTTGGAGGCTCAGTTGATCATGTTGTTTCTTGCCGTCATCCATCCCTCTCTCCATTCTGGTCAGATAGTTGAGAGTGTTACAGTTGAGTCGTGTTCTCCACTACGATGTCCCCTTGGTCCCCTTCCGTCTGATTTTTGCACTCCTGGCGGTCTGTAAAAGTTTGTTATTTTCTGTTGTTGCTCCGAATCCTTCTCCTTTTACTTGTTGATCGGTCCCTTCTTTCACTGCCCTCGACTGAAACCTGCCCTAACTGGGGACTGACAAGGGAGTCGGGGGCGCCTTCTTCACTGTGGCCTGGACTGCTGCTTGGTCTGTTGTTCCGTTTCTTTGATTTGACTGAGTTTTCTTCGGTGCCATCTTCACATTGACCACAAAGAGAGAGAGAGAAAACAAGCAAAACACCAAACAAACAGGAGAGCGATGTTCCTGGGATAGGGCCTACTGTCCAATTTGTCTTCGGCGAAAGCTGGAGGATACACAAAATCGCTCGTCACTGAAAAACACCACTTTTTTTTTTTTTTTTTTTCCTTTTTTTTTTACACAAAGTATCTATCCATTCTGAATAATCCAAATGAGGTCTTCTTCCTTTGGGCACGAGCGACAAAAAATAAAAAATCAAACAAAAAACATTATAATGCACATTTTTCTCATTTGTGAATCTATCAAGATAGAACTTGTAAGTTCACTCCATTTAGTCGTGCAGACTCTTTAACTGGATTGATGTTCTCTTGTTGCCGGACTTGTTCTCCAGCAGGTCTAATTTTCACCTTTTCTTTTTTTTTTTTTTTTTTTTTTTTTTTTTTTTTTTTTTTTTTTTTTTTTTTTGGGGGGGGGGGGGGGGGGGAGGATGGGGGTGGCGAGTCGGTGACCGGGAGGTGGATGGGTTGGGGACGAGGAAATTATTGCAGACGAACGGATGGGGGTGGGGGGGGAGGGGAGGCTGGATTTGAGATGTTCGTTCAGAGAGAAAGGGAAGGGTTTCCAGTATGATATATTAGTTTTATATGATGTGTTTCTTATGTACGTTGTTTGCGGCATTTGTGTGTGTGTGTGTGTGTGTGTGTGTGTGTGTGTGTGTGTGTGTGTGTGTGTGTGTGTGTGTGTGTGTGGTGCGTGCGTGCGTGCGTGCGTGCGGTGCGTGCGTGCGTGCGTGCGTGCGTGCGTGTGTCTTTTGTTTTTCTTTTTGTTCTTTTTTGGCACATAATATTGAAAATTGTATGTATTTGAATGTGAACTATCAAGACTTGAAACTCATGGCAACGAACGGCGTTCAAGTGAAGACTTCAGGTGCTGAGCACACTTTTAACATTGTTATTATTATTGTTATCGCCATCATTGCTTTATTTGTGACTTTTTCCATGTTTTATTTCTCATGTTATATGTATACAAGCCCGTATCAGTACACACATTAGCAATATCGACATCTCGCAAGGAATGTTGTACCTCTTGCAAAGAATGTTGTCTGGTTCAAAGGTAACAGGTATGTCTACCAACCACTGCTCTCTGTAAATAATATTTGTCAGGTTATTGTCAAATGTAAATTCTAGTCATGAATAGCATTCTATTATATCACTAAACTGCCAAGGGTTAGGTAATAATCTGAAAAGGCGTGACGTATTCCAGTATCTGAAACAAAAATCACATTCAATTTATTGTCTTCAGACACACACTTGATAAGAAATCAAAACACATCGTTGGCATCAGAGGGGGGCTAAATGTTTTTTCTCTTCTAATACGTCAAATTTAGAGGTGTATCTGTCATGTTTAAATAACACGTTTGAATTTAAGATAAAAAAGATATACAGAGACCAAGATGGTAACTTCATATTATCCTGTTTAAATAAATATGGAGCTCGATCTGCTTCTTGTTAATGTATACGGACCTAATAGGGACAACCCAGATTTTTATGTAAACCTAAAAAGTACTATAGAAAGTTTTAATACCCGTAATATCATAGCGGTTGGGGACTGGAACCTTGTATTAGACCCTTCTATTGATTATGATAACTATAAACATAATAACAATCCCAAAGCGCAGGATACAGTCTGAACATGATCGAAGAACTGCAGTTATCAGATATATGGAGAGAATATAACCCTGGATGGCAGGAGATACACATGGCGAAAGATAAGCCCTCTTAAACAAAGTAGATTGGACTTTTTCTTAATTCCGAATACCTGATTTTTTATGTAGAAGATCCTGACATCCACTATGGATATCGATCGGACCACTCCATGGTTAGTTTAAAGTTAGAATTTGGTAAACAAACCACCCATAAAACATATTGGAAATTTAACAATTCTCTACTCGAGATCGCCAATTTTTAGAAGAAATTAATGACATGATTGGTAACGTTACTCAAGAATATGCTGCAGATCCTTATGACAAAGCACAACTGAAGGATCTGTCTAAGCTGATGTACAACTAACGGTGCCTGTCAACGTTTTCTTGGATTTCTTGTTAATGAAGTCAGAGCAAAAACGATTGCAATGCAACAATGAAAAGAAGCAAAGAGAAGAAAAGGAGTGTAGTTTAGAACATCAAATAACAGAAATAGAAGAAAAAGAAACTAAAACTGAGGATAACATGCTGAAATTGGATTGCTTAGGCAGAGAATTAGCCACGTTAAGGGATGAAAAAAATGCGAAGAATTCTAATAAGATCAAAGGCAAGATGGGTGGCCCAGGGTGAAAAGGTAACTAAATATTTTTGTAATCTAGAAAAGAGACACTTCGTAAGTAATATATGTCTGAATTAGTAACAGATGACAGGATAGTATACAAATCTGATGAAATCCTAATGGAAGTGAAAGCTTTTTATGAAAACCTATACACAGAGAGAAAAGTGGAAGAATGTGAGATTACGGACTTGATCGAGGAAATGCCAAATTAACAGAGGAAGAACAAGAATCGCTTGAGGGAGAAATAACACTTGAGGAAGCAGGATGTGCTCTTAAAAACATGCAGAACGGGAAAAGTCCTGGTTCAGACGGTTTCACATCGGAATTTTTTAAAGTTTTCTGGAAACAGCTGGGTGTTTTTGTAGTCAGAGCTTTAAACCAGTCATTTCAAAAAGAGGAATTATCCAATACACAAAAAGAAGGAATAAATTACATGTATCCCAAAAGGAGACAAACCGAAAGAATTCATTAAAAACTGGAGACCAATATCCCTGCTCAATGTTGTCTATAAGATAGGGTCTTCTTGCATAGCAAATCGTATTAAATCCGTTCTTCCCAATTAATCAATGAAGATCAAACGGGGTTCATGGCAAATAGATATATTAGGGGACAACATCAGATTAATCTATGATCTAATCCATTACTTAAAAACAGAAAAACTCCCAGGCATGCTTATCTCCATAGATTTTGAAAAGGCGTTTGATTCCTTAAATTGGCAATTTATGTTGAAGGTATTTAAATCATTTGGATTTGGTAAAGATTATATGTCGTTGGATCACGACCTTTCATAAGGGAATCAAGTCATCTGTTATAGTAAACAGTCAGAGCTCAACATGGTTTGAAATACAAAGAGGTTGTCGACAAGGTGACCCATATCTCCCTATTTCTTTATATTGTCCGCAGAAATATTAGCCATTATGATTAGGGAAAATAAAAAACATAAAGGGAATATACATTAACCAAACTGAACACAAGCTCTCTCAGTTTGCAGACGATACACAGTTGACAAGCGAAGGGGACAGAATATCATTTGAACATTCAATAGAGACCTTAGACAAATTCGCAAAAGTGTCTGGTTTGCACATGAATATCGAAAAAACGAAGGCAGTTTGGCTAGGAAGCAAAGTGTTTTCAAAGACTAGATATATGCCCCACCTAAAAATAGACTGGAATCCAAAACAGTTTAAGATCCTTGGAATATGGTTTACCCCAGAACTTCACACTGCATAGAACTGAATTTCAAAAGACAAATTTCTTGAAATAAATCGTTATTCAACGCCTGGAGTAAGAGAGTTATTACACCTGTTGGCAGAGTAGCCGTTTTTAAATCACTGATTCTCTCAAAATTGATATATCTTTGGATCTTGTTACCTAATCCACCAACAGTTTTATGGATAAGCTTCAAAAGCAATGCTTTCGATTCGTATGGAATACACAACAAGATAGGATAGCCCGAAAAACAACAGTAAAAAATGTTAGAAATGGAGGATTAGGTATACTTCACTTAAACACATGATAAAGGCATTGAAACTTACATGGATCAGAAAACTTAAATTTAGTAATCATAAATGGAAGTCTGTGATAGAAACAACGTATCCTTTGGTAAAAGACCTCGAAAAATATGGTTATGCTTTACCAGTGAGCCGAAAAGAGACTAATGCCTTTTGGAATGACACTTTCCAAGCATATAGACGGCAAATGAAACAAACTGCGGCGTTACTGAAACACGACAAAAACGCAGAAGAGCACACAAAACAAAGTGTGAAGTAACGACGTTTATGCACGACACAAAAACAGGACAAGAAATTTTCGGCAAAATGCCTTCCTCAGCGACAAAAAAATACAGACATAAACATGCACAATACTCCCTTGTGAAGCCAAAGTGGTCATTCACCACTTTGGCTTCACAAGGGGAGTATTGTGCATGTTTATGTCTGTTATTTTTTTGTCGCTGAGGAAGGCATTTTGCCGAAAATTTCTTGTCCTGTTTTGTGTCGTGCATTAAATCGTCGTTACTTCACACTTTGTTTTGTGTGCTCTTCTGCGTTTTTGTCAAGCCATATAGAATCTTTGGTGACAAAGTAAGTATTGAGGATCCTAGTTGATTGTTTGGCTGAAAACATTTTTTACAATAAAAACATTAAAATAGACGGGAAAAGTATATGTTTCAAGGATGGATAGACAAAGGTGTATATCGTATTGCAGATTTAATAAACCAAGCAGGATCGTTCATGACATATGAAGAATTCAAGCAAAAGCATACCGTTCAAACAAACTTTATGCTATACCTAGGTTGTGTACAATCTGTCAGAAAATATATTCAAACGAAGAATATCAGATTTACTAGTAATATGCCTACGCCCACTGAAAAAGCTCTCAGTATCATCTGGAGCGCAAAGAAAGGAGCTCGACTTTATTATGACATCTTAAATGCAAATAACTCACAGCCAAGGTGCTGTAAGAAATGGAAACAGTGAAATAGGAAAAGAATTGAACTGGAAAAATATATTTCTTCACACACACAAAATAAAAGAAATTAAACTGAGATGGTTTCAGATAAGATTAATTCACAGGATCCTGGCTACAAATATTGTTCTTGAAAAAATGAACATTGTTGAAAATAACAAATGTACTTTTTGTAAGTCTGAAAAGGAAACTATAGATCATCTATTTTTCACATGCGAGTGACAACACATTTTTGGACTGACCTTCAGAACGTCTTAAAGACAATTGCTCTGGTGTACCTGAAATCGTATTATCAAGGAATTTGTTCTGTTTGGCACTGACTCTCGGATAAAAACTGACATCATACTCGATTACATTATTATCTCTGCAAAGTTCTTTGTATAAAATCCAGACTTGAAAAGGTGGTTCCTCTGTTTCCTGTCTTCAGGAAATATTTAAAAACCAAATACCAAGTAGAAAAATGCATTGCAAAAATGAATTTGAACTATGTTGATTTTGCAAACAAATGGCAACAATATGAATTTTTTATTGAAAACTAAGATTTGTATGCGCGTGCTCGCGCGCGCACGTGTATGCATTTGTGTAGTCCTGAGCAAGCCTGGCGTGACAGCTAAAAGTCAACCGTCGTTTCTGGATAACTAATTTATTTGAACTGTCAATGTCGATTCCTATGCTTCTGTATAGAATACTTTAGGAACTTAGGGTTGTGTTGTTGTTTTTTCTGTCTCTGTCTGTCTGTCTGTCTCTCTCTCTTTCTTTGACTATTGATTTTGAAGAAAAAAAACGGAAAACGCTCCAAAATAGTTAGTTTATAATGTGTGACACTGACAGTGTAGACACAATGTTGTGCATATTTGTAATATGTATATCTTAATAGGATCGCTGTTCTTTTTGCGAACTTATTGCAGCTTTGTAATGCATTTATGTAAGATAAGATCTACTGTCATTTTTGTTTTTTGTAGTGCTGTTTTTGTTGCTGGTTTTTTGTGTGTTTTTTTTCTTTTTTTTTTCTTTTTTTTTTTGTTTTTTTTTCGAGATTTCCATGTGTAAATTTCTTTACAAACAAATTAATTAAAAAAAAAAAAAAAAAAAAAAAAAAGAAACTAGCTACTACCTTGAAACTGAGAAAAAAAAAAAAAAAAAAAAAAAAAAAAAAAAAAAAAAAAAATCAACAGCAGAGTTAATAGCATCTTCTAAATTGGCTAGAAATTGTTTTCTGGCATCAAAGCCTGTAGATTGATCTACTATGCTAGACTTGGTCTGTGCTTGTGCTCCTAATAGCACCAAACGTATGTCCGTATGGAGTCATTGAGTCTTTGCATCCTGGCATTGTTAGGCCTTCGCTTTCATCAAAGATAAATGTTGCCCAGGCATTAGGGCGTTTTTGTTCTATGGACCCCAATCGAACTTGTTTGTCTGGTTGAACAGAGGTGTGGCCAGGCCAGTAGTCATAATTTATATTCTCTTTTTACACCCCACAATACAATGTGCCTAACCCATGATTGTGGTCTAACTTTTGTCTAAATCAGTTGAGGGTTTAATGTTAAATTCATTGCAGATTCTTCATATGCATTATTGTCCATTGGGCTTTTAAATGGATATAAACGCGTTGTCGCTTGGAAGGAGCACTTGTAGTTCAGTTAGTATTCGTCTGTACTGGTAATAAACATGAAAGTTATATTCTGACCTTACTAAAGATTGGGGTGGTTTAAATGGTTTGCATATGAAACACCGCAGCAGTAGTTGCGCAGTAAATGGCAAAATTTAACTGATTCTGAAAAAAGCCATAGGGTGGGATGACCATGCTGATGGCACTCTGTCACTCTTTATTGGAGGATTTAAATATTTAGTTAGCGGATTTACAAGTCTGACTTGGAAGCCGTATGATCAATCTACTGCAATGGTTAAATTGCTGAAGTCCAAAGATTTGAGGTTATAAAAACGCTCCTACATTGTAAGTGACACTTTCGCTATATTTAAAAGGTTCCATTTTTAAATAGATTTTTTTAAATAGTTATAAAAAAGATGTACATCAATATAACCAAGCAAAACGAGCGTGTGTTCTTAACGTATCCAATGTTAATTGGCGCGGGAGTTGTAGGATTGCCTTAAAGAAATTGGCTTTAAAGTTATGTGGGTTAACATATATGAAGGAGCTCAAAATAACTGGATCAATATTAATGACGAACAAGGCAATCAAATAACTCATGTGCAAATACCTGATGGTTATTACAACTTTTGTTCTTTAAAGAAGTATTAACGAATTTGGCATATTGTTAAAAATCAACGAAGCAAACCTCAGAATTACTATACATTTCCCACTAGAAGAAAGAAGAGAGTACACTTTCCCTAAAGGCCTGGCTAAAATCCTGGGCTTCCACAATAGTGACAGATCTTATAAATTTAGTACAAGAGAAGATGCTTATCAATTTGAAGGTAATAAACCTTCTGATTTTCTCGTAAACCCAATTTTGTATGTCCATTTACAACAGTTAAAAACAAATGCTAATTTGTTTAATGGCTATCCATCTACAGTTCCACGAGAACTGCCGTGAATTAAGGCAGGGTTTTGCGATTATCAGTTATACAGGTTTGACGGAAACAGCCAATTTAAAGAATTAATTGAGGGGTCTATAAATTCATTGGATGTAAAAATAACTGATCAAGACGGAAAGCCAGTTGATTGTTCTGATTTATTAATAGTGCTTGAGGTAGAAGAGCATATTAGAAAAGTAGTAAGGGCTGAGTCCCGCGGACGTTAATAGCGCTGGAAGTAGAAGAGCGTACTGTAAACCCTTAATTTTTATGCTATGTAGAGAATGTAAATATCTGTGTTCACGATCACCCTATCTTATTTTGCACGGAAACCCCCATTTTAAATTAACGATTACGTTGATTTTTTAGAGGTTTTGCATGTTAATTTTGTTTAGAAACATGTGTTTAATTTTGGCCAAAAGTGACATGAGAAGGACGTGATTTGTGCAAAATAAGATGGGTGGTCTTGAACAAACATATTTACCTTCTCTAAGGTCCACATTGTAGGTCACAGTCTTGTCAGATCATACATGAAATTTACTGTATGTGAAAGGTTGCGAGTGCCATCCTGCTGTTAAAACCAAAAGCTACCAACAGCATAATATGATTCCTAAAGATACACAGAGCGGCTCGTTTCACCTTTCCAGTTTTCATGGAAGCGATGTCTCCACTTAGGGCCTGACATTTACGTCGCAAGACAGATTTAAACGCAGCTTTGTCGTTTTCCATTTTGTAAGCGTAACATTTGTTGCGTGAAGCCCCCATCCCCTGACAGCCAGGGCTGCTGAAAGGACAGTGTTCTGTTTCGTCCCGTCCATCTTCACACTCCGGCTTTATGTTGCAGTGCAAGTGATCCTGAAATTTGGTGTAATGGCCGACAGAACAGTTAAACCAACCTCCAGGCAGTCTTCATGGTCCATCCCTCGAGTTGATAAATGAAAAAATACGTCCTTACGTAGGTGGAGTTGCATTCATGGTTTTTTTCCAAGACAATTCGAACGTCCGGTGTGAAAATACAGAAGCTCCAGCGCAAATTCCTGTGAACTTCCGTACAGTATATTGACGAGTTGCGTTTGGTTTCCTGTAGACGAACATCAGTTTCAAACAATTTGGAATGTCAGAAATAGATCATGATTGACGAATACTGACCAGAAAAGCAGACCGTGGCGATGGTTTCAGATCATATTGTCTAGAATGTCCCCCTTTCCAGGATACTAAATCTGGCACTACAACACACCCAACGTATTCCGTGATATAGTCTACGACTAAATCCAACACTTCAAGGTTTTCGATATTTAACCTCACTACGGGACAGTTTCTGCTACATAATTGCAAGTGGGTTTCTTTGAAATCGAAAGTCATTTCGTCCAAAGAATGCCACAGACATCCCAGTCCTTTTCTTTGTGATCTATGGACTATATGTACCTCCCACTGGTTCTCACTGCAATCATATTCCAAACACTTCACACGGACACGTACGCCGGTATGCACGCTGGGCACAGAGATTTTACAGAAAGTGATGGAACCCTCACACACCCCATACACCACACCCTGGTGTGCTGTGAACTGTGGTAAATTGTTTTCCCAGTCTGAGGCATTGACCCACAGGAACATGTCTGTGTAGTTCTGGTTCAGGAGATAGTCCACACCAGGGCAGACGCTGCTGATTTTTTACAGAATCAACAGCAGTTCTGGAATTTACGCTGTTTATCCTCATTCGATCTGTCAACATGTTAGCATCAATGCAAATGTAGGGACAAACTTATGATGCAACAAGTGTACTTAGATTTCAAACTGATTTTTTAAAGACTGTTTGATTCTGTCAACATGTTAGCATCAATGCAAATGTAGGGACAAACGTATGATGCAACACTCGTACTTACATTTGAAAATGATTTTGTAAAGACTTTGATTCTGTCAACATTGTCAGGGACTGAATGTTGTCTGGTGTTAGCGTGTCTAGGGGTGCCTGACTATTTATTCGAATTTTTGGTCTCTCGCCGCGACTCTCTCATTCGATTCAGTCCCTGAAATCAAAATGTAAATTAACCACACATATATTTAAATACACAAGTATGCACATAGCAAAATTATTAAATCATAGCCTAAAACGAGTCCTTCTCATTGACTAAAGTTAGTCCTTCCTGTTTGTGTTTATGTCTTGTGGGCTAAAAAAAATAGAAGAAAAAAAAAACAATGCAGTTCTGGCCTGTCTAGCCAGCACACATCAGTTCCTGTCGTCTTGTGATGATCACGGAAGATTCCTGGTCATCGACGTTGTCGTGACCCTTGATCATCGGTCCTGTAGACGTTGCTCGTTGAAGATGTGCTTTGCTTCTCGTGGTCCACGTATTCACCTTCAGGCTTGACTGGGCCCTCAGGGTTTGACCCTATCTACAACATAAATATATACTCGCCCTTCCCTAATACTAGGAAATACAGGTTCTGTTTTCTGATACATTTCTACAAATACGATTGCTCTTGTTTACCCAGATGCATTCACACAGTCCTCATTCGTCTATGTACATCTTCCACATATCTTTATAATTTTCCCATGCGCAAACCACACTTAAGATGAATGCATTCTCAACATTATTACTTCAACCAACTATGCATACACTCTCACATGCACAGTTAACACATGGTCATCTCTTCGCAGCCAAGCCTGCATCAATAATATCGGAGGTGCACTCCGACTCATTCACAAACACATTTCTATTGTTTTACATAAATACAGACACTGATCACACCTGGCGAACAGAAAGAAAAATACAGCGTACAAAACGGAACAAGCATCACAGAACTTCTGCACACAGCATCACCCACTACCGGTGAACACCCCAGATTGCCCCCCATCCCAGAATGCCCCCCCCCCCCCCCCCCCCCCCCCGGGGGAACGTTTCAGTATCCCAGAATGCCCCCGGGGGACGTTTCAGTATCCCAGAATGCCCCCCGGGGGACGTTTCAGTATACCAGAATGTCCCCGGGGGACATGTTGGGTATGCTAGAATGTCCCCCGGGGGCATGTTGGGTATGCTGACACGTCCCCCTGGGGGGTAATCTAAAATGCCCCCCCCCCCCCTATCTATTATGCCCCCCATGAGGACAAACATATTTTCATCCCAGAATGCCCCCCACCCCAATTCTCTCTGTCTGTCTGTCTGTCTCTGTCTGTCTGTCTGTCTCTGTCTGTCAGTCTATCTGTCTGTCTCTTTCTCTATCTCTCTCTGCGACATCTTAAAACACTGATTCTTGCTTACCTAACCAAGAAACAGACGAAGACAGAGGCAGAGGCAGGGAGAGAGAAATAAACAGACAGAAAGAAAGAAAGAAAGAAAGAAAGAGACATGGACAAGGACAGAGAAAGAGAGAGAGAAAGAGGCACAATGGAGTGGGAGGGAGCGAGGGGGAAGGGAGGGATGTGAGAAGAGAGGAGAGAGAGAGAGAGAGAGAGAGAGAGGAGAGAGAGAGAGAGAGAGAGAGAGAGAGAGAGAGAGAGAGACAGACAGACAGACAGACAGACAGACAGACAGACAGATAGACAGACAGAGACAGACAAACAGACAGAGACAGGGAGAGAGAGTTTATATCACACCAGTACAAGACTTTTTTTCAACCATAGCCTATTTATTTTACACTTCGTGTACAAAAATTATGATTGTCTGAACTGCTTAAAAAACAAAACAAAACAACCAAAATGTCTATTTGATCAGTCTTCTTTGATGGTTTTTGCACCATGAAAACAAACAAACACACACACACACACACACACACACACACACACACACACACACACACACACACACACACACACACATATACACACACACACATAGAAAGTGCCTTTCTTTATATAAATGGCATGCAAAATCAAATCAGTGAAGCCGACAATCTAAATGGAAAAGAACTGCTAAAATGGAATAGCAAGCCTTCTGTCCTTCCAAAATTGTAGCATCAATAGTTAATGGTTGCATGCGTAGAATAATCAAATACATAGGCCTACATGAACAAAGTTGATCCGTGTCCACCAGGATCTGGCCTCAAAACGTATAGTGATAACAGTCGTAGTGAACTATTTCTTACAAGTACTGTCTTATCAGAGAGAGTGAATGAACAGCGGAGACTTCAGAATCTACAATATCAATGACCAGTCATATTTTCGCTTACATGCATTATTACAGACGCGCACGCATCCACTTACAGAGAATATACTCAGACACATACACGCATGCATACAGTCGAGCACGCGCGCGCCACACACACACACACACACACACACACACACACACACACACACACACACACACACACACACACACACACACACGCACGCACGCACGCCCGCGCGCGCGCGCACACACACACACACACACACACACACACACACACACACACACACACACACACACACACACACTCACTCTCTCTCTCTCTCTCTCTCTCTCTCTCTTTAATAGATAGAGAGAGAAAGAGAGAGAGAGACAGATAGACAGAGGCCGAGAGAGAGAGGGAGAGAGAGAGAGAGGGAGTGAGAAATGGGAGAGAAAGAGAACTCAGAACTCGGAAAATTTTAATTGCAAAGGCCACCGACCTATCTGCAATGAGGTCAAGAAACAAAAATTAAATCACACACACTGACGCTGTAACATTACTACATCACGATCATTTACAAAACTTGCTCACACCAACTGATACATACAAAATCACACCCGTATCCAGACTCTCACAGCTCGCACATACAATTTCGCTTGCACTTACAATTGCGCGCGCACGAACCACACACACACACACACACACACACACACACACACACACACACACACACACACACAAGCATACACACACACACACACACACACACACACACACACACACACACACACACACACACACACACACACACATGTACACATTTTTTTCATCATGATCCCTAAGTATACACAAGACGTATCGACCACGAAACAAGGTAAAACAGATACATTAATGAAAACATATGGTACTCCTAATGTTCTCTCCCCAGTAACAGTTCTTCTCTTTTTTTCAAGGCATAGAAGATATACATCGCAACAGAGCGAATTACGTCCCTTTTCTTGCTTTGCAGCAAAAACGTCAACAATGGTCCGTGTACACTTGTTACATATTTCATGATATACTTATTTCTTAGATCTTGACATGATGGACATTCCAGCAAAAAGTGTATATCATTTTCAGTTTTGTCACAAATAGGGCAGCTTTTTGAGTTATTTTTATATCTGTCGTGGACTTTTATATCACTGATTCCTAGTCGAAACCTTACAAGAACTTTTCGAAACTTTGGGATTGTGATATCTGCAAGATGCTTTTCAGGCTGTAGTAATGATTTAAACAAACGATAAGTAGAATACCTGTCACTATTTGACAGTTTGGTGTTCTACTCTTGCTGATAGCAATCAATCATTCGTTGCTTTAGATCCTGTAGAAACAACTTTTCGTGGCCAACTCCACCGTTAAGCAGACAAAAGAAAAACCATGTGAATCAAGACAATGTTTTATAGACTTTGCCCAGTTTGAATGTATATTAGAATGTCTTGAGGATTGCAACATTCTTGCTTTTTCCATTTCATATCCTTGTTTTGGTATTCTTGCAATTGGTAACTTTTGTAGTTTAAACCAGTAACGCATTGCTTTCATGGCACTATCAATATATAAAGGGTACCTGCCTAATTCACCGTACACCATGATGTTCGGGCTTTTAGGACTTACGTTCAAAAAGCGCTTGCATGCAAACAAATGTGGTAACTCTACAGTATGAAAGCGAGAAAGGCCCCAGAATTCAGCAGCATACAAAAGCTTTGGGTTTAACTTGTGCATCAAATAATCTGAAAAAGACTTGTCTATCCATACTTCCCAGGCTCCACATTGTCTTCAAAATCTCAACAATCTTGTTCATTGCTCTACCAACACATTCCTCAAGTGCAACATCAACGAGTTTAGTGGTCAGAGTGAATCCTATATATTTATAACTATTTACGATGTCAATATCTTTTCCCTGATAAAACCACTTTTCCGATTTCGCTAAATGTCCCCCTTTCCTAAAAATCATAACTTTAGTTTACTTAAGTTCACTTTTAGCCCAAAGAGGTTGAAGCTTTTTCTAAATGATTTATCTGGTTTTGAAGTCCAGCAGGAGTTGACGAGATCAAGCAAATGTCATCAGCGAACAACAACAAAAATATTTCTGGTAAACCCGGCAAAAACTGAAATCCATGTTTCCCATGTTGTGTAACTTGTTCAGCAACTTCAGTGATCAGCAGGGACAAAATCAGGGGAGACAACATACAGCCCTGTTTCACCCTGGCGGGGCATTCAAAGAAATCTGATGTTTCGTTTCCTCAACGCACGCACGATTGTACTGATTTATATATGCCTTAGAGCATGCAAAGCATTTTAGTTGATGTCTTTACCTTTTTAAGAACAAACCAAAGACGGTTTCTAATCCACTGAGTCGAAAGCTTTCATGTAATCAATAAAAGCAACATGAAGTTTTGATTTTCTGTCACTTGAAAGACGTTTTTTTTAATCATAGACATTAGCGTGAAGATATGATCAATCGTTTCATAGTTTTTTTTTTATCATAGACATTAGCGTGAAGATATGATCAATTGTTTCATAGTTTTTTTTTTATCATAGACATTAGCGTGAAGATATGATCAATTGTTTCATAGTTTCTTTATCATAGACATTAGCGTGAAGATATGATCAATTGTTTCATAGTTTTTTTTTATCATAGACATTAGCGTGAAGATACGATCAATTGTTTCATAGTTTATTTTATCATAGACATTAGCGTGAAGATATGATCAATTGTTTCATAGTTTTTTATCATAGACATTAGCGTGAAGATATGATCAATTGTTTCATAGTTTTTTTTATCATAGACATTAGCGTGAAGATATGATCAATTGTTTCATAGTTTTTTTTATCATAGACATTAGCGTGAAGATATGATCAATTGTTTCATTTTTTTTATCATAGACATTAGCGTGAAGATATGATCAATTGTTTCATAGTTTTTTTATCATAGACATTAGCGTGAAGATATGATCAATTGTTTCATAGTTTTTTTTATCATAGACATTAGCGTGAAGATATGATCAATTGTTTCATAGGTTTTTTTTTATCATATACATTAGCGTGAAGATATGATTAATTGTTTCATAGTTTTTTTATCATAGACATTAGCATGAAGATATGATCAATTGTTTCATAGTTTTGTTTTTATCATAGACATTAGCGTGAAGATATGATCAATTGTTTCATAGTTTTTTTATCATAGACATTAGCGTGAAGATATGATCAATTGTTTCATAGTTTTTTATCATAGACATTAGCGTGAAGATATGGTCAATTGTTTCATTGTTTTTTTATCATAGACATTAGCGTGAAGATATGATCAATTGTTTCATAGTTTTTTTATCATAGACATTAGCGTGAAGATATGATCAATTGTTTCATAGTTTTTTTTATCATAGACATTAGCGTGAAGATATGATCAATTGTTTCATAGTTTTCACGGAACCCAGCTTGCTCCACACACATTTTATGCTGTTTTTTCTGCCCAAGTGTACAGACGTTTATTTAGAATTGATGTAAACACTTTACTTACGATACTCAGCAATGAGACACCACGGTAAATTTTCAGGGTTGTTAACATCGCCTTTTTCAGTAAAGGAAAAATAACCGAGCGTGACCATTCATCTGGAAAAAGGCCTTGATCAAAAAGCTTATTGAATAATTGTGAAAGAAATGGGGTAACTATGGGTTCAGCTGTTTTCAAACATTCCCCTGGTATTTCGTCAAGACCAGCAGCCTTACCCATTTTTAATTTAGAGATTGCAGATTTAACTTCATCCTCTGTTATATTTTTGTCTAGTTCCGTAACATGAATTGGAGTGTTTTCTTCCTCTACCCCTACATAAGCATTTTCTTCTGAAACTTCCGTAGTCTGATGTCCTAAAACCTTAGCAAAATGATTTTTCCAACTTCGAATATCGATAGAAACGGTTTGTGTGCCCTTGGTCTTGCTCTTTTTACAGTTAACCAGAATTTTAAACTATTATCTTTGTTCTGTAATAGAGAATCCCTAATTGTTTGGAAGTACAATTTTCTTTTATCATTCAGTTTAGACTGATAGCTGGAACGCTGCTGGTGAAAACTCGCTCATCTTCTTCTTTACGCGTGCGTGTGTAGCGGTTCAAAGAGCGGCCCACTTTTCGTTTCATTCTCCGACATTCCATGTCATGCAACGATTCGTGCGCTGCGTGCTATCTCCAAAGAAGACCGAGCGACGCATGCACTGGCCCGCTGCAAGCAACAGCGACACAAACATGGCTCAGTGCACACTGGGCATTGGCCTCTATCTCGCTTGCAGCGCTAGCCAGAGCCTGCTTCCCTTCACTGGACGTTAAATAATCTAAATATAGCTGTGATTTCACTGGGTCCCACTTTAACTTTTCAATGTTTTGTTTTTCTTCAGTGACATTTAACTTCTCTTCAAAGACAGTAGTTATAATAAGCTCTATAGGCAAATGCTGAGACTCGATACAGTTAGCAACTGACAAATGATTCACATAATGTACAAAATTGGCAGAAGACAAAAAGAAAGCAATAACACTGTTTCCTCTCTCCGACAAATTGGTGAAGTTTCCATAATCATCACCATGAGCAAAACCATTTAAAGACGTTAGTTGAAACATACAACAAAACTGAATCAACGTTTTACCAAAACTATTTACAACACCATCCTGTGTCTTTCTTTCAAAACTACTATCAAAATCTTCATCAAAATTTTCAATAGTTCTGTAATCTAGGAACCAGTCACCAATACGAGAATTCAAATCGCCACCTACTACATAAAACACATCATCATCAGATTCCATCAATTGTAGTATGAACTGCTCCAGCGCCTGTAAGGTACAGTCAAAATCTTTACCATTGTAATAAGGACTCTTAATTGGATGGTTATACACACCAACGAACACTACATCTTTTTCACAGCCAAAAACATATTTTGCAATTTTACAACACAAAATATTTCCACAGTTTGTTTCCAATTTCGTAACAAAATCAGAGACAGATTTTCGTATTAACATGACAGTTCCCCCAGAACTACGACCCATTTTGGACAGTTTAACAGCAGGTGAATGTAAGACGATTGAAATCAAAAGAAGGCAAAGTAAATGTTTCACAAAGTAAACAAATGTCAAAGGATGTTATATACTTTACGAAATCAGGATCTGTAAGCTTTGAAACTAAACCATTTAAATTCCAACAGGTAAAAGAAAACTCTTTTCTAAAGTGCACACGATTTCTATCATTGACACCTGTCCGTGTGTTTGTTTTGATGTCGTGTGCATGACTAGGCGTGTTCGCTAAGCGTGTTTTCTTGCCACGCTGCACCAGGTCTCGGCCTACCCCCTATTTGTGCGCACCTTCATCGTCACGTGTTGCACTCGCACGTGTTGCACCGTCCTGCCCACCGCAGGCTGCTTCGTTGACAGTGGACTGACGGGTGGTCGACCTAGTTCGGGGTCGCTCGCTGTCAATAGCACGCACGGAATGTCCACTGTCTGCCCCGTGAGTGATGTCAGACACTACTTCGCGCTCTCTGGTTGGCTGCTCGGGATTGGGGTTGGAGAGTAGCGGCGTGACGCCATCTGTTGACACACGGAGGGTTCCCCGCATGTCCGCGACAGGGGGACTTCCAGGACTGGACTGCTGGTGGGTTGATCGGGATGGTGAGGCACGCCGATCCCCCAGGGAGGGTCCAGCACGCCGATCCCCCAGGGAGGGTCCGACACGCTGGTCCCCCAGGGAGGGTTCAGTACGCCGATCCCCCAGGGAGGGTCTGACACGCCGGTCCCCCAGGGAGGGTCCAGCACGCCGATCCCCCAGGGAGGGTCTGACACGCCAGTCCCCCAGGGAGGTTTCAGTACGCCGATAACCCAGGGAGGGTCTGACACGCCGGTCCCCCAGGGAGGGTTCAGTACGCCGATAACCCAGGGAGGGTCTGACACGCCAGTCCCCCAGGGAGAGCCCAGCACGCCGATCGCCGATGCCTGGCCCAGCATGTCGATTCCCATGAGTGGTGCCCGTTGTTGGTCTTGGGGAGGCATTCCAGAATGTCTACCTCATACCTGTTATGTCCCCCCCATGGTTGACAATCACTGTCATCCCAGAATACCCCCCCCCCCCCCGCCCCCGAACTTAGTGTAAGTCTCTCTCTCTGTCTCTCTCTCTTTCTCTCCCATGAAGGTCAAGGTTGGCAGCTAAAGATGGCGCAACAAGTTTTTGTGGCTGCTCGTCAATTGAGTGTTTAGATAGAAATTACCGAGGACTCGGACCTTCATGTGCAGCAGTGTTTGTGCAGTACTTTCTTTAGTTCTTCTGGCTCACGACCGTACTAACAAATGATTGATACCGGACAGTGGAGGGCCAGTATTGGACTTTTTCCATTCAAGTGTGGGTGTTACACCGGGATTAGGTCTTGATTGTAACTAAATGTTACCTACAGCAGTTCCAGCAACAGGAGTTTCCATTCCTCTCTACGTGAATTCAATGAGCACACCTAACT
>JAFLJL010017972.1:47500-50935 GCA_018398815.1 Conus ventricosus
GCACGCACGCACGCACGCACGCACGCACGCACGCACACACACACACACACACACACACACATATATATATAGGCTCATTTTGAGAAGCATTTATTTTATTTTTCCCCTTTCACCCACTCAAGCACATACTGTTAGTTAGGCAGAATTATCTACCACTGCAGATATGAATGCTTGTTCCCCTCTATTTCTTCAATCTAAGACATAAGAGCAAGCTTTGTTTATAATTGAATATTTCTTGCAGTCATTGCAACGCCAAGCTACTCTGTAAGTTGCTGGAATGGTGCTCGGTACTTATCCTTGGAATTTATTAGTTCATTGTATTTTAGTCCCTTGCGGATTCATTCCAAGAACTGGCCCCCAGCACTTGTGTCTTAAGAGGTTATCTGTTTTATATTTTCTACTTTTCACAAGAAAATGTAGCTTGTTTTGCTCTTTCATGATTTTCTTTTGCTTCTTAGGTGGCACCTTTGGTTGGTTTTTTGAAAACTCAACAAACATACTACGGTATTGCACACCAGCTTTTTCTGGGATAGCATTCTTCTTAAAACCGAAAAGGCAGAGGAGTCAAATTACCACTTTCCGCGGTCAATGAGGAGAAACAATCAGGTTTCGAAATATCGGTATCTGACCAGGAGTTATATGTTAGCAGGTTTCCTCCCCATTGGAGACTGTCTCCCTCTTGGAGACTATAAGCTTGCTGAAGGCTCATTTTGAGAAGCATTTATTTTTATTTTTCCCCTTTCACCCACTCAAGCACAAACTGTTAGTTAGGCAGAATTATCTACCACTGCAGATATGAATGCTTGTTTCCCCCTATTTCTTCAGTCTAAGACATAAGAGCAAGCTTTGTTTATAATTGAATGATATATAAGTGCCCTTAAAAGATCTGAAGGTGCTCAACCCCATGGGAGCAACGTCTGTTAAAAATATTTTTAAAAAAATGAAGTGTTAAACCTACAAGCTTGTTTCAAGCTTGCTATCTTCAGGATGTCTTTTGGGCAAGCCAACGATTTTTATGGCGTGCGGGACTTGATTCCAACTCTGTGTGTGCAGGCGATCTCCTTTGCTGCACGTGCGGCCTGTAGTTCTTATTGGGCCTGTTCAGATTGAGTGTGTTAGCAAAGATTTCCACTTGTGCCTGCATTGTTTACAATTTCTACTTTGTGTTTAGAGTTGCTAAGTGTGGTTTACATAAAATTCACCATTTTTCTGTGGAGCATAGATTGCATCTTTGTGAAATATTGTTGTATGGTGTTGCTCTTTTTATGATTTTCCATATGTTGCAGTCTATTTTTTATCTTTGAGTCTCCAAATGTATTTTCTCAGCTCTGTTTGATTTTTGTATTTTTCAATTTTGAATGACTGTTTGTGATTTGCGTATCTGGTTTGAAAGTGTTTTCAGTAATCCCGTCAGATCAACAACAACACAAAATAACTGACTTTGCCAGCAGTGTGGCCAACAGAGACGAAAAGGCAGTGAGGGTGCTCAAGAGGTAATCCTAGAGAACAGTGACACTGTAGTTACCGCCACCCTACGTCGTCTGGAAAGTAGTATGGAGGATGGAGAAGACAAACGGAAAAAAATTATACACAAATAGAAAGGTATTATCGGAAATGTTTGAAATTAGAAAAGAAAATTCATACCTGAGGAAAAAGACAGAATTACTGGAGAAGAAATGCTCTGAATAACAGATGAAGTCGATCATCTGGAGAAAAAGATCAAGCAAGAAAGGAGCTTCGAAATACGTATAGAGCAATACACACGAAAGACAACTTTAAAATAATCAATTTGCCTGGAGATTCTCAGAAAGAGACCCAGAAGAGACGGAAATCAAGGTACTACACCTTATACAGAAAAACGCTGGGAGTCTCTACTTTTCACCCTGCCCACATCATGTCACGCACATGAGTTGGAAAGTTTTGTGCACAGGACAAAACAGACCGTTATCATCAGCTAACAAACAGAAAAATCAAATCCGAAATATTAGGCAGAGGAAAAAATTGAGGAATGAAAATACAAAAATCTACATAAACGAAGACCTCACCAAACTGAACACACAAAGACTAATTGCAGATGAAGAGGCACCCAGCTGTTGTTTCTGCCTGGTCTTTCCAAGGAAAATTATACTGCAAGCTGACCGACCACAATACTCTGAACGTAGAAGACGGAGACATGGGAAAATCGACAGGGCCTTGCTCGACTCCACAGCCCTCACCCAGAGGCCTCGGGGCCACAGGCAGACGGGGATCCGGGACGCGTGCAGCCTGGAGAGGGGAGCGGTCGCAGAGAGGGGACGACGGAGAGGACGATGGAGAAGGACAGGCCGGGATCAACACGTCCATCGTCTACCCCTGGAGGTATTCACCGCCCATCTACATCGACCAAGGCCACCGTTTGTGAAGAAAGACAGTCGACGACTTCTGTGCCAAACATTCGTGAAAACAGACAGTCGAGTGTGGCACATGCAGGGACTGGCAGCTCTGGAGACTGTCAGACTGTGTCACCCAGTGTTACCATGCAGACTGTGTCGCCCAAAGAACAGCCCAAGGAACAGCCAACTGTGGAGGGATTCCATGGAAATCTGAACGACACTGAGGAATACGTGAAGTCGTCTGAAGTTGAAGTCTCTCCATAAAAGATGTGTATCCCAAAGATAAATAAGTTATGACTCACCCTTCCCGCCCCCGCCCCGATCCACCCCCCCCCCCCCTTTTTGTGTTTGTTTTTGTTTGTTGTTGTTTGTTTTGTTTTTTGCTTGCACCTTGTCTCTTCCACAGTAACGGGAATGCAAAATTCAAAGCCAAATAATCGAAAGGATTTCCTGTCCCTATGAATTGTTGACATAAATAGCATCTCTCTCCTCCTCTCTCTCTTTCTATCTCTGAGCGCGCACGCGCGCGCACGCAGACACACACATTCTCTCTCTCTCTCTCCCTCTCTCTCTCTCTCCCTCTCTCTCCTCTCCCTCCCCTCCCCCCCCCCCTCTCTCTCTCTCTCAACTCGTCCCTGATAAACCACTGGAGAATTGTATGTTTAACTCCCTCGCACAAGGTGCCAAAATCTGTTAACCTTTATCATTTTTTTTTCTTTCAAAGATAATGTACTTTTGTTTCTCATGTTTAAGTGATGTATGGCAGATGCTTACAAAGTCTTGTAATCACATCGCCAACACGGCCATACGGAACACATGACGTGGTTACTTCCCATTTGGTCTACTCCCATTTCGCCTACTCAGAAATGTGTGAGCACGACTTGGCCTAACGGCCTTCGTTCATTCGTCCTT
This sequence comes from Conus ventricosus, assembly GCA_018398815.1. Lineage (NCBI taxonomy): Eukaryota > Metazoa > Mollusca > Gastropoda > Neogastropoda > Conidae > Conus > Conus ventricosus. The sequence goes on from JAFLJL010017972.1 coordinate 50,785, forward strand.
CGTCCTCTCTCGGGCTTCGCCCTACTCTAATCTAAAGACCATCGATTCTGCTTGGAGTAGACTGGGACACTGGTTACGCCAGGGGAGCCTGCAGTAATGGTCAGTATGGATAAATAGACGAAATGGAGTGAGACAATGAGTAGAAAAGAAA
>JAFLJL010017972.1:51935-87791 GCA_018398815.1 Conus ventricosus
TTAATTTTTGGCGGGGATTTGTGGGATTGCCCTTAAAAAAATTTGGTTTAAAAGTTTTGGGTTAACATATCTGAAGGGACTCAAAATAACGGGATCAATATTAATGACGAACAAGGCAATCAAATAACTCATGTGCAAATACCTGATGGTTATTACAACTTTTGTTCTTTAAAAGGAAGTCCCTTAACGAATTTGGCAATTGTTAAAAATTAACGAAGCAAACCTCAAAATTTACTATACATTTCCCACTAGAAGAAAAGAAGAGAGTACACTTTCCCTAAAGGCCTGGCTAAAATCTTGGGCTTCCACAATAGTGACAGATCTTATAAATTTAGTACAAGGGGAAGATGCTTATCAATTTGAAGGTAATAAACCTTCTGATTTTCCGTAAACTTAATTTTTGGTATGTCCATTTACAACAGTTAAAAAAAAATGCTAATTTGTTTAATGGCTATCCATCTACAGTTCTACGAGCACTGCCGTCAATTAAGGCAGGGTTTTGCGATTACAGTTATACAGTTTGACGAAACAGCCAATTTAAAGAATTAATTGAGGGTCTATAAATTCATTGGATGTAAAAGTAACTAATCAAAAACGGAAACCCAGTGATTGTTCTGATTTATTAATAGTGCTTGAGGTAAAAAGGCATATTAAAAAGTAGTAAGGGCTCAGTCCCGTGGACGTTAATAGCGCTGGAAAGTAGAAGAGCGTACGTAAACCCTTAATTTTTTATGCTATGTAGAGAATGTAAATATCTGTGTTCACGATCACCCTATCTTATTTTGCACGGAAACCCCCATTTTAAATTAACGATTACGTTGATTTTTAGAGGTTTTGCATTTTAAAATTTGTTTAGAAACAGGTGTTAATTTTGGCCAAAAGTGACATGAGAAGGACGTGATATGTATGTAAAAAGGGGGGGTTTTTCGTGAAAAATAAGATGGGTGGTCTTGAACAAACATATTTGCCTTCTCTAGGTCCACATTGTAGGTCACAGTCTTGTCAGACCATAAAATAAAATTTACTGTATGTGAAAGGTTGCGATGCCATCCTGCTGTTAAACCAAAAGCAAACCAACAGCAAAATTTTGATTCCTAAAGATATACAGAGCGGCTCTTTTTCACCTTTCCAGTTTTCATGGAAGCGATGTCTCCACTTATGGCCTGAGATTTACTCGCAAGACAGATTTAAACGCAGCTTTGTCTTTTTCCATTTTGTAAGCGTAACATTTTTTTGCGTGAAGCCCATCCCCTGACAGCCAGGGCTGCTGAAAGGACAGTGTTCTGTTTCGCCCCGTCCATCTTCACACTCCAGCTTTATGTTGCAGTGCAAGTGATCCTGAAATTTGGTGTAATGGCCAACAGAACAGTTAAACCAACCTCCAGGCAGTCTTCATGGTCCATCCCTCAAGTTGATAAATGAAAAAAAACTTTCCTTACGTAGGTGGAGTTGCCTTCATGTTTTTTTTCCGAGAAAATTTCGAACGTCCGGTGTGAAAATACAGAAGCTCCAGCGCAAATTCCTTTGTGAACTTCCGTACAGTATATTGACGAGTTGCGTTTGGTTTCCTGTAGACGAACATCAGTTTCAAACAATTTGGATGTCAGAAATAGATCATAATTGACAAATTTACTGCCAAAAAGCAGACCGTGGCGATGCTTTCAGATCATATTGTCTAGAATGCCCCTTTCCAGGATACTAAATCTGGCACCACAAATACCCAACGTATTCTGTGATATAGTCTACTACTAAATCCAACACTTCAAGGTTTTCGATATTTAACCTCACTACGGGACAGTTTCTGCTACATAATTGCAGTGGGTTTCTTTTAAATCGAAAGTCATTTTGTCCAAAGAATGCCACAGACATCCCAGTCCTTTTCTTTGTGATCTATGGCTATATGTACCTCCCACTGGTTGTCACTGCAATCATATTCCAAACACTTCACACGGACACGTACGCCGGTAGCACGCTGGGCACAGAGATTTTACAGAAAGTGATGGAACCCTCACACACCCACACACCCCACCCTGGTGTGCTGTGAAAATGTGGTAAATTGTTTTCCCAGTCTGAGGCATTACCCACAGGAACATTCTGTGTAGTTCTGGTTCAGGAGATAGTCCACACCAGGCAGACGCTGCTGATATTTACAGAATCAACAGCTTCTGGAATTTACGCTGTTTGTTTCCCCATTCGATCTGTCAACATGTTAGCATCAATGCAAATGTAGGACAAACTTATGATGCAACAAGTGTACTTAGATTTCAAACTGATTTTTTAAAGACTGTTTGATTCTGTCAACATGTTTTGCATCAATGCAAATGTAGGGGACAAACGTATGATGCAACACGCGTACTTAGATTTTAAAATGATTTTGTAAAGACTTTGATTCTGTCAACATTTTCAGGCAACTGAATTTCGTCTGGTGTTAGCGTGTCTAGGGGGTGCCTGACTATAGAATTTTGGTCTCTCGCCGCGACTCTCTCATTCGATTCAGTCACTGAAATCAAAATGTAAATTAACCACACATATATTTAAATACACAAGTATGCACATAGCAAAATTATTAAATCATAGCCTAAAACAAGTCCTTCACATTGACTAAAGTTAGTCCTTCCTGTTTGTGTTTATGTCTTGTGGGCTAACAAAATAGAAGAAAAAAAACAATGCAGTTCTGGCCTGTCTAGCCAGCACACATCAGTTCCTGTCGTCGTGTGATGATCAAGGAAGATTCCTGGTCAGTCGACGTTGTCGTGACCCTTGATCATCGGTCTTGTAGACGTTGTTCGTTGAAGATGTGCTTTGCTTCTCGTGGTCCACGTATTCACCTTCAGGCTTGACTGGGCCCTCAGGATTTGACCCTATCTACAACATAAATATATACCCGCCTTCCCTAATACTAGGAAATACAGGTTCTGTTTTCTTATACATTTCTACAAATACGATTGCTCTTGTTTACCCAGATGCATTCACACAGTCCTCATTCGTCTATGTACATCTTCCACATATCTTTATAATTTTCCCATGCGCAAACCACACTTAAGATGAATGCATTCTCAACATTATTACTTCAACCAACTATGCATACACTCTCACATGCACAGTTAACACATGGTCATTTCTTCGAAGCCAAGCCTGCATCAATAATATCGGAGGTGCACTCCGACTCACGCACAAACACATTTGTATTGTTTTACATAAATACAGACACTGATCACACCTGGCGAACAGAAAGAAAAATATAGCGTACAAAACGGAACAAGCATCACAGAACTTCTGCACACAGCATCATCCACTACCGGTGAACACCCCAGATTGCCCCCCATCCCAGAATGCCCCCCCCCCCCCCCCCCCCCGGGAACGTTTCAGTATCCCAGAATGCCCCCAGGGGACGTTTCAGTATCCCAGAATGCCCCCCGGGGGACGTTTCAGTGTACCAGAATGTCCCCCGAGGGACATGTTGGGTATGCTAGAATGTCCCCGGGGGGCATGTTGGGTATGCTGACACGTCCCCCTGGGGGATAATCTAAAATGTCCCCCCCCCTATCTATTATGCCCCCATGAGGACAAATATATTTTCATTCCAGAATGCCCCCCACCCCAATTCTCTCTGTCTGTCTGTCTGTCTCTGTCTGTCTGTCTCTCTCTGTCTGTCAGTCTATCTGTCTGTCTCTTTCTCTCGCTCTCTGTGACATCTTAAAACACTGATTCTTGCTTACCTAACCAAGAAACAGACGAAGACAGAGGCAGAGGCAGGGAGAGAAAAATAAACAGACAGAAAGAAAGAAAGAAAGAAAGAAAGAGACAGGGACAAGGACAGAGAAAGAGAGAGAGAAGAGGCACAATGAAGTGGGAGGGAGCGAGGGGGGAAGGGAGGGAGTGAGAGAGAGAGAGAGACAGACAGACAGACAGACAGACAGATAGACAGACAGAGACAGACAAACAGACAGAGACATGGAGAGAGAGTTTATATCACACCAGTACAAGACTTTTTTTCAACCATAGCCTATTTATTTTACACTTCGTGTACAAAAATTATGATTGTCTGAACTGCATAAAAAAACAACAAAAAAAACAAAAAATGTCTATTTGATCAGTCTTCTTTGATGGTTTTTGCACCATGAAAACAAACACACACACACACACACACACACACACACACACACACACACACACACACACCACACACACACACACACACACACACACACACACACACACACACACTCTCTCTCTCTCTCTCTCTTCTCTCTCTCTCTCTCTCTCTCTCTTTAATAGAGAGAGAGAGAAAGAGAGAGAGAGAGAGAGAGAGAGAGAGAGAGAGAGAGAGAGAGAGAGGAGAGAGAGAGAGGTGAGGGAGAAATTCACAATAAAAGAATCAAGAATAAATTCAAGAAAGAAACAGAAGGAAAAAAAGAGCAGACCAAGGTCTTTGAAGAATTTTTCTTCTAAACTAATCCGAATTCTTGTTAGATCGACACTCTGTTTATACCCAACGAATACACAAAAGTTATACTAACTAATCATGCTGGAATCATTATTGAGATACAATTGCTTTTTGCCCTATGACATACGTCACTGCGTTGGATTCTTGTGTGTGTGTGTGTGTGTGTGTGTGTGTGTGTGTGTGTGTGTGTGTGTGTGTGTGTGTGTGTGTGTGTGTGTGTGTGTGTGTGTGTGTGTGTGTGTGTGTGTGTGTGTGTGTGTGTGTGTGTGTGTGTGTTATGTGTGTGTGTATGTGTGTGTGTGTGTGTGTGTGTGTGTGTGTGTGTGTGTGTGTGTGTGTGTGTGTGTGTGTGTGTGTGTGTGTGTGTGTGTGTGTGTGTGTGTGTGTGTGTGTGTGTGTGTGTGTGTGTGTGTTTTCCGGAGGTGACTCTTCATGGCAAGTGTCAACTTGCTTTAAATGGAGACATTGTTTCTTTAAAAATTAGCAACTGGATGAATGCTAATCAACGGAACATGGTAAGCGTGAAGCGTGTCAACAAGTGTCAGAACACAGAAATACGTCACACCTGCTTGTTAGTCCAGGCGATATTTAAGGGTACCTTGTTTTGTATTATATATTACGGTTTTATGTTGATCTAACATGATTTTTGGGAGCTGAATCCAAATCCGTTGGAGGCCACTTCGTAACTGTTGAGCATTTTGAGTTATTGCGTAAAATCCAAGATGACCGCCACCAGATTTGTAAACTGCAAATATTGAGGACAAATGATGCCTGATTGTGATTATTTTATACTGAATTTTGGTCTCAATCAAGAAAAGTATTCAGTTAACCAGAATGATTCACAGTATCTGAATTTTTATCCAAGTTCAGTATGTTTTATCCGATTTTTGCTTTTCCAAAATGGCTGCCATTGGAAGGAAACAGTGCCTTTCTTTATTATAATTGGCATGCAAAATCAAATCAGTGAAGCCGATAATCTAAATGGAAAAGAACTGCTAAAATGGAATAGCAAGCCTTCTGTCCTTCCAAAATTGTAGCATCAAATAATTAATGGTTGCATGCGTAGAATAATCAAATACATAGGCCTACATGAACAAAGTTGATCCGTGTCCACCAGGATCTGGCCTCAAAACGTATAGTGATAACAGTCGTAGTGAACTATTTCTTACAAGTACTGTCTTATCAGAGAGAGTGGATGAACAGCGGAGACTTCAGAATCTACAATATCAATGACCAGTCATATTTTCGCTTACACGCATTATTACAGACGCGCACGCATCCACTTACAGAGAATATACTCAGACACATACACGCATGCATACACTCGAGCACACACACACACACACACACACACACACACACACACACACACACACACACACACACACACACACACACACACACACACACACACACACACACACACACACACGCGCGCGCAGTTTACAAATCTGGTGGCGGTCATCTTGGATTTTACGCAATAAGTCAAAATGCCCAACAGTTACGAAGTGGCCTCGCTAAATGTCCCCCTTTCCTAAAAATCATAACTTTAGTTTACTTAAGTTCACTTTTAGCCCCAGAGAGGTTGAAGCTTTTTCTAAATGATTTATCTGGTTTTGAAGTCCAGCAGGAGTTGACGAGATCAAGCAAATGTCATCAGCGAACAACAACAAAAATATTTCTGGTAAACCCGGCAAAAACTGAAATCCATGTTTCCCATGTTGTGTAACTTGTTCAGCAACTTCAGTGACCAGCAGGGAAAAAATCAGGGGAGACAACATACAGCCCTGTTTCACCCTGGCGGGGCATTCAAAGAAATCTGATGTTTCGTTTCCTCAACGCACGCACGATTGTACTAATTTATAAATGCCTTAGAGCATGCAAAGCATTTTAGTTGATGGTTTTACCTTTTTAAGAACAAACCAAAGACGGTTTCTATCCACTGAGTCGAAAGCTTTCATGTAATCAATAAAAGCAACATGAAGTTTTGATTTTCTGTCACTTGAAAGACGTTTTTTTTATCATAGACATTAGCGTGAAGATATGATCAATTGTTTCATAACTTTTTTTTATCATAGACATTAGCGTGAAGATATGATCAATTGTTTCATAGGTTTTTTTTATCATAGACATTAGCGTGAAGATATGATCAATTGTTTCATAGTTACTTTATCATAGACATTAGCGTGAAGATATGATCAATTGTTTCATAGTATTTTTTTTTTATCATAGACATTAGCGTGAAGATATGATCAATTGTTTCATAGTTTTTTTATCATAGACATTAGCGTGAAGATATGATCAATTGTTTCATAGTTTTTTATCATAGACATTAGCGTGAAGATATGATCAATTGTTTCATAGTTTTTTTTATCATAGACATTAGCGTGAAGATATGATCAATTGTTTCATAGTTTTTTATCATAGACATTAGCGTGAAGATATGATCAATTGTTTCATAGTTTTTTTATCATAGACATTAGCGTGAAGATATGATCAATTGTTTCATAGTTGTTTTTATCATAGACATTAGCGTGAAGATATGATCAATTGTTTCATAGTTGTTTTTATCATAGACATTAGCGTGAAGATATGATCAATTGTTTCATAGTTTTTTATCATAGACATTAGCGTGAAGATATGATCAATTGTTTCATAGTTCTTTTTAATCATAGACATTAGCGTGAAGATATGATCAATTGTTTCATAGTTTTTTTTATCATAGACATTAGCATGAAGATATGATCAATTGTTTCATAGTTTTTTTTATCATAGACATTAGCGTGAAGATATGATCAATTGTTTCATAGTTTTTTATCATAGACATTAGCGTGAAGATATGATCAATTGTTTCATAGTTTTTTTTATCATAGACATTAGCGTGAAGATATGATCAATTGTTTCATAGTTTTTTTTATCATAGACATTAGCGTGAAGATATGATCAATTGTTTCATAGTTTTTTTTTTATCATAGACATTAGCGTGAAGATATGATCAATTGTTTCATAGTTTTTTTTATCATAGACATTAGCGTGAAGATATGATCAATTGTTTCATAGTTTTCACGGAACCCAGCTTGCTCCTCACACATTTTATGCTGTTTTTTCTGCCCAAGTGTACAGACGTTTATTTAGAATTGATGTAAACACATTACTTACGATACTCAGCAATGATACACCACGGTAATTTTCAGGGTTGTTAACATCGCTTTTTTTCAGTAAAGGAAAAATAACTGAGCGTGACCATTCATCTGAAAAAGGCCTTGATCGAAAAGCTTATTGAATAATTGTGAAAGAAATGGGGTAACTATGGGTTCAGCTGTTTTCAACAATTCCCCTGGTATTTCGTCAAGACCAGCAGCCTTACCCATTTTTAATTTAGAGATTGCGGATTTAACTTCATCCTCTGTTATATTTTTGTCTAGTTCCGTAACATGAATTGGAGTGTTTTCTTCCTCTACCCCTACATAAGCATTTTCTTCTGAAACTTCCGTAGTCTGATGTCCTAAAACCTTAGCAAAATGATTTTTCCAACTTCGAATATCGATAGAAACGGGTTTGTGTGCCCTTTGTCTTGCTCTTTTTACAGTTAACCAGAATTTTAAACTATTATCTTTGTTCTGTAATAGAGAATCCCTAATTGTTTGGAAGTACGATTTTCTTTTATCATTCAGTTTAGACTGATAGCTGGAACGCTGCTGGTGGAAAACTCGCTCATCTTTTTCTTTACGCGTGCGTGTGTAGCGGTTCAAAGAGCGGCCCACTTTTCGTTTCATTCTCCGACATTCCATGTCATACCAACGATTTTCTGCGCTGCGTGCTATCTCCAAAGAAGACCGAGCGACGCATGCACTGGCCCGCTGCAAGCAACAGCAACACAAACTGGAAAGAATGTAAATATCTATGTTCAAGACCACCCATCTTATTTTGCACGAAAACCCCCTTTTTCACATACTAATCACGTCCATCTCATATCAATTTTGGCTAAAATCAACACCTGTTTACAAACAAAATTAACATGCCCAAACTACCAAATATTGACGTAATCAGTACATTGAAACGGGGGTTTCCGTGTAGAATAACATGGGTGATCGTGAACGAAGATATTTACATTCTCTCCAGAGACATAAAATCAACTAAATACTTATATGGCTTGACAACTCCAACACAGACCGCTTCCAACCAATATTGATTGCGGAACTGTGTGCAGCGGAGCATGCAAGGCGAGAGCTACTAATAGTGCATTAGTAATCATCGAGCTATGGCTGGGCCCGTCACGTGTGCGTGTTCAACCAATCGACAGAGGTATGACATCATTTTAGCTGGGCACCAAAGTCAGCCTGGAAGCTGCCGGCATTCTGCTCGTGGCGCCTAACAGTGAAAGACGTGTTTGACGAGCCTTGCTCGAAACCAACCGGTCAAAAGAGAGTTTAAATCTTTTGGAAACGTGAAATGACAGTAAGTGAACTGGACGCTTTTTACGTAATTGTTTTGTAGAGAAACTTGATTATGAGCCGATTGACGAAGGTTCTTTTATGAAGCTGAAAAAACATAACTGAAATTACGCCTGTTTTACTGAAAGCTGGTTCTGAGATCAAAGCTGAAAATTGTAAAACTCTTCGTCAATCTTTGCTTTTAGGCCATTGGCTTGAAAGAACAAAAGTCGTTTTAAAAAATCTAACCCAAAAGCGTCCTGGGAGAATTATTTGATAAACGAAATTTTGATGGAGCCCTGTGCAAAAAATCAATACTAGCCGATGAGGACAGACACATGCAGGCTGAGAGACAGCGCCGGTTATTGATCCAGCAGCTCTATGTAGAGACGTCAGGTCGCGCGACTGCTGGCGGCAGCAGACTTCAGCCTAAAGGCTAAAAATACGCCAGAACTATGTCATTTGGCGAAAACCGCCGCTTGACACAGAAAGGCCCTCAACAGGGCCGAAAATAATACTAAAGGGAGGTAACTCCTGCACACACCCATCCCCCCCACCCCCCCACCCCGCCCCACGCACGCACTCACCCCACCACCCCACCCCCACTCACCCCACCCCACGCACGCCCACACACTCACGTTTTGTCCTACAAAGCAGTGCAGTAAAATAGGTTAAAACGACCTGCGATTGATTGACCCCCTGCCCACTCACGCACACACATATAACTTCTTCTAATTCTTGCACAAAAACAAGAGAAACTGATTACTTAATTTTTTTAATTGTTGTTTTTATTCCGGTTTAAAAAATGAAGGCCGAATTAGCTACAGAGCTTATTAATATACTTTACGAGTTGGATTGGGAGAGGGAGGGTGATAAAGATCAGTTAAAGAACAGGTTTGAAGAATTAATTACTGATCTTTTTAATCGCATAGACATGCGAGAAAGTGTATTGGAAGCCATCAGTAAAATACCAGATTCTTGGCCCCAACCAGTTATAAAGTTGTTTGCCATTTTAGTTGATAATATGGCTCCTGAAGATGTTAATCTGGCTGTTTCTACCAACCCTGAAGGAGTAGCTATTCGCTTTAATGAAGATTATGTTTTGCGATTAGAAAAGACTATGAATAACAGCTGAATTTACAATTTTTTTTTTTTTTTAAATTTAAAAATGACCGCCGAACTCAGTGAATCTGATTTAAAGAACTGTAATGACCTATTTGACGAAACAATGAAATTATTAAACATTGATTTTAGTGAATTTGGCTTTGAGAATGATATAGACAATATAATAAAAGATCATAGTGAACTATTTAACGAAGCAATCAAAGTGATAAACATTGACTGTAGTGATTCAGAAAAAGCTAAAATATTAGCAGGCGTTATTGTAAGGTTAACATGTCTTGAAGTGTTGCGGCACTTGGGTGAAGAATAAAAGAGCGTTTTTACTTACTTTTATTTACATTTATTTTTTTTAATCTACGTAAATATTGTGGCTTTAAAAATGACGACCACAAGTAAATTCGAGGGTGGAAAACTACATACGATGGAAGAAATATTTAGCAGTGACAAACAATTAAGCAATACGTTTAGTGAATTAGACATGAACATCGTTAACCCCACAAGTGTTCATGAAAGCGTGGCACATGCTATCTCTAAAATCCCAGAGTCTCTTTAGATGGAGCCGCCAGTAAAAGTGCTATTGACCGTTCTGATTGATTATATGACGCCTGATGACAGTAACATGCCAGTTTGGGTTTCAACTAAACAGAAAGAAGTAATCAGCTATCACGACTTTAACTCTAACTGGGCTGATTACATGCTTACACAGTTTAACCATGCAAGTGAGGAGGCAAAGTTAAGGGGTTCTGGCTGGTCTGAAGGGACAGTCCTTGAAATCAAATTGAGACAGACAAAGTTCTATCCTATAGTTGGCAATTCTTACCTTCCTCTCCCAAAAGAGTTAGAGTTAAAACGAGCAGTCTTAAACATACATAATTCTGACAACATGTGTTTTATGTGGTGTGTTTTAGCACATTTACATCCTGTTAAAAATCATGCAAACAGAGTATCTAATTATGAACAATATAAGCAAGAGCTGAACTTTGATAACATAACCCTCCAGTAGCATAGGCAAGTATGATTCGTTTGAGAGCAAAACAAACAATCACTGTAACGATACACAGTCTTAGTAGACAATCTAGTGCTCTAAGGGTTTCTCCAAACGCCCTACTTTTGCAAAAAGCTTAACAAACATGTAGACTTGATACTGTTTACAGATAGTACAAAGAGTCATTATGTATTAATCAAACAATAAGCAGCTTATGGCTTATACTACAAAGACCATTTTAAACAAGGGCTTTGTAGAAGTGTCTGCCAAATCTCAACTATAGAAACAGCTTCAGTCATAGAACTTATGTAAAGTTTTGTAGACTGTGAACCCAACTCCTTACACCTAAGCCTGGGTCTAAAGTTAGTTTTAAGAATTTACACAAAAGCAAATGAGCCATACGTGTTTATGCTGACTTGAATCGCTCTTACCACAGTACTATGGCCCACAACAGCAAGAACAAAAAACAACCTTATTAACTCACCATCAGATCTGTTCTTATGCGTTTATTGTTGTTAGGTCAGACGGCCAACACACGACACCCGAGATTTACAGAGGCCCAATGCAGCCAGTAATTTTAGAGCAGATGAAACAATTTCGCAATCAATTATCTAACCAACTAAATCTTTCAGACATTGTTATGACTCCTGAAGACCTAGAACGTTATGACTCAGCCACTCACTGTTGGATTTGCGGCTTAGAGCTAACACCTAACAGTAAAGACGTGACAGTAGAGACCACGATCACATTACTGGAAAGTTCAGAGGGCCGCACACAACAATTGTAATCTTCAGCTTAAGGTTGACCCTAAGACATGGAAACTGCCTATCTTCTTTCAAAACTTAAGAGGCTACGATTCTCATTTTATCATGCAAGCAGTGACTTCTTGAATATAAGAGGGTTACTTGCATTGCACAGTCTTCAGAAAACTACATGACTATTACTCTTGACTCTTTATGCTTTTATGACTCAGCCCAACACCTGATGGCCGTTTAGTAAAATGCAGGATCTTTACAAAACTTTCCAATCACTAAACAATACTTCGATCCATCTTAGTGCGTAAAGGCGTCTATCCTTATGAATACATGACTCGTGGAGACAGGTTTATGAAAACACTTGCTCCTCCGAAAGGCGCTTTCTTTCTAGTCTTAGAGGCAAAGACATAACTATGCTGAATGAATACGCCCAGAAAAGCTGGAAAGATTACACTGTAGAAACGATGGGCGACTATCACGATCAATTATTGGCTGACGTGGTTTATTGCAGACGTATATGGGTTGCGACAAGATGTATAGCGTTGCTAGCAGACTTCTGTAATGAAGCAGGCTAAAGGCATAAGTAAAGAAGTTGTCAAAAAAAATATAACTCACGATAACTACAAGCAACCTTCTTGAAAACAAAGTATTTGATCACACAAATGTTAATCTGCGCACTTCTCCATCAAGTAAAACACAACTGCTGTCAACAAGAAATTACTAGTCTCTAACATAACAAGAGAACTTACGTCAATCCTGAGTTTTCATATGCTGTGGACATTGAGAACTTTAAAAAATTAACTTGACGACTTGGGTTGTACTTACCTTAAGAGCCTAACTAGTACTTACTAAGAACCTAACAAGAACTTAACTTAAGAACCTAACAAGAACTTAACTTAAGATCCTAACTAGTACTTAAAACAATTATAATTTACTTACACTTAACTTGTAATTTACTTGCACTTAACTTAAAAAGTACTTTCTATAACTAACTTAATGTACTTTATTATAGTTCCTAACTTGTACGTTTATCTATTCTTAAAAACTATTCCATAGAAAATGGGTCTACTGCGGAGGTTGAACTTTTTTGCAGAAGGCGGTTTTCTTCTTTTACTGTGGGGGCTTGCGGCTTTGTTGTTAGGTATGGTGTTAGGTATTTATATGCAAAAAAACCACAACACAGCAGCAGCGCCCAATACATAATGATGCGTCTTATGTTGATTGTGTTGTGTTAATTGGGTGTTGTTGGTGGCGGCGATGTTGTATTACTATCTAATAATTTTTTTTTGCTGTGGTTTGCTTTTCATCTGTTCATTCAGCAGTATTACGCCGCGCCTCAACACGCCAGGACTTTAGACTTAGTACATTACACACTGTGGTTACATTCCCTGTGGTACATTACATGTGGCACATTTACTGGTGCACATTCTGCTCCTGCGGGCTGTCCTAACGGCGTCTTCTTCTCCTGATCATATTTTTTTATTGCGATTAAATTTAATATGATCAAAATTAATATGATTAAAAGTAATTAATCCCATGATGAATGGGCATAACATTAGTCCCAAATTTGTAATACATGTCACATGCAAGAGTTTTAGGGACTTGTTTAAACCGGATCTTGTGATAAGTCGTATTTTAAATCTTCTTCCGAATCAACCGGCGCCATCTTACTTACTAACTTAGCATATAAACTAATCATTGTCTGACCCACTGATCTAACCATTTTTGACCCTAGCTGTGCTTAGTACCTAGCGTAGTACTTCTCAATGTCTGATGTGGACAATTGCTGGATCTGTTCAATACTTAGTTCAACACCTAAATACTGTTTAGTTTTTCACACGCAGCTAGAGAGTATAATCTTTCTTTATGGCAGTGGTCTACGGGGTAGTCTGCTTGCTCCTCACACTTTAATAGTTCGTCACAATCCATTTTTAAAAACAATAAAAATAATATAAATACTTTTAAAAACCATGAGTTTAAAGTTGGTTAATTATGCAGTGCCTATCGTTGGTGTTATAGTTTATTCAACCTTGCAAAATGTTTGTTACGAATAAAACTGCCCAACATGGGAAAGATAGAAGATTTGCCAAAACTAGTTGCAACTTTATTTTTTAGCTTTAACAACAAAAGATTATCTGATTAAAAAGCACATAGACAGCCTTTCGTATTATGATTATTTTAATTATTTTTATAGTTAATAAAAAGATGAGTGAAAACAAGATTATCAATACGATTTACCATTCTGCTGTAATTAGCGGCCTTAGTATAGGCTATAGCGTGTAGCAAAAAACATGTTTAAAATGAAGCCGGCTGACCTAGGAAGGTTAGACATTGAGGACGTTGTTAAGGTTATAGTTGTAATTACTGCAGGGATTGCGTCAAAAGACTTTCTTGTTACACAGGGGATTATCCCAGAAAATGTTAGTTCATAGAAAGATTAATTCATAAGAAAATAATATATAAAAAGATGGTGGGAGTAGTTATGATGGTAGGGGGAGCTAGTGTTAATGCTTTAGCCTTCTCTGAAAGCAATTATATGTTTAGTAAATTGCGGTCCGTGAAGAGAGAGAACGCCATAACAAGGCAATGGAAGATTTAGCTAAGGCAAGAGACGCTTATGAGAAAAGACGAATTGCTCACTTAGACTTTATAATAAAAAGTTAAGAGAACAGGGCCATGCAGAGCACACATTACAGACGTTGATGAGGCATGAATGAGTATTACTTAGTGACAGGAAAGAAGTTTCTAACAGCACCGCCTCCAGAATTGTCTGACTTTTATGAGCCGTCAGAAGAACAGAAAATAGCAGACAATTGGTTTTATTGTGGGTGCTATGGGAGCAATCTATATTCTTGCACAAACAATCTAAAAAAAACAATTAAAAATACAATTAAAATACAGTCCTTCTTATGGACAATACGAAGTACAAAATATATTATTCTCCTAAAGGGTATTGGAAAGGAAAGACTGCTATTGAAAAACTGAGTAAAGCTGCTAGAGTGTCTGAATCAGATGCGAAAGACTGGCTTTCAAAACAGGCAATTTGGCAAATATATCTGCCTGCCCCAAAAAGAATAATAAGGCCTAGATTTTTAATTCAGTTCCAAATGACACCCACCAAATAGACTTGCTGTATCTTCCACATGACAAAGTTAGAAGAAAAAAGTTTAAGTATGCTCTGACAGTTGTTGACATGGCTTCAAGATACAAAGACGCTGAACCTTTAACGGATAAAAGCTCAACTGCTGTGGCTGTGGCTTTACAACAAATATACATGCGAGGCCCATTAAAGTATCCTAGGATGATTCAAGTTGATGATGGAAAAGAGTTTAAAGGCTCTGTAAACCAGCTGTTTTTAAAACATCATGTTACGGTTAAGAGAGGGATCCCAGGCAACCATCGATCACAAGCCCTAGTAGAAAACTTTAATAAGAATCTAGCTGAACGCCTGTTTACCTATCAATATCACAAAGAAATTATGGATAGAGAACGCAACACAGAATGGGTTAGGAGGTTGCCGGCAGTCTTACGCGCTATGAACAATGAAGAATTTAAAGCAACAGGCCTTAAACCAGTAAACGCGATCAAATTAAAAAAAAAAATTAGCATTACTGAAGATGTGCAGGGACTCAGAAACTCTTGCCGTTTGGGCTAAAAGTAAGATACTTGTGTGCTCCTGAGAGGCGGAGGGTGATGTTAGAATTAGAGCACAGATCCCATATGGAGCGTAGATGTATATGAAGTTGAAAGAATCATGAAAACAACCCCTCCCATGTATTATTTAAGAGAAACTCTTTCTGCTAGCGGTGCTACTACGTCTAAAAGGCCTGCCCCTAAAAGATCCTTTGTTCGTGAAGAGCTGCAAGTTGTCCCGCCAAACACAGTGAGTTAACAAAAAAATAGTGTTTATTTTTGCTAACTTCTTTTTTGTTAAACTTATTTTTTTGCTCTATTTTGGGTTTTAACTGATCATGTGTTTGTTTTTCAATGTTCTGTTTAATTGCATCAGTGTCTACCTGTCGCGAAGTAAAAGACTTTCTCTACTCCTTTTGAAGTTCAATTTTCTGTCGCCTGTAATCCTCACCATCAGCCATAAGCTTATCAAATTCTCGTCTGTAATGTTTTCATCCTGTAATGATTTGCTTATTCTTAATCTTATGAACATAAGTTTGCTGATGCTAGGGCAACAATGGCAGTGTGCTTTTGTAATTTAGGAGTTATTTTTTTTAAAACAGCGCTTACAATCATAGACAAAGCGCCTAAACCTAAACCAAGGCCCCCTAATGCTAAAGAGGCTGGCGCTCCAACCCCGGTAGCTAAAACGGCAACGCTAGACCCAGCACTTATGCTAGCTACAGCTGATGAGCCAGTAATTACATAAGAAAGAGTATTTAGAGCTTTAGCATATTTCTTTCTAGTAACTCTATACTTATCCAAGTCGCTTTCTATTTCCTTTTGAAGTTCAGTTATTTGCTTAACCTAAACTGTTGAACATGCATTTTTAAATAAGATTATTTTTACAAATTAATCTTGTACATATCTTCTTATTAATCCTTCTGGCAGCATTTCATTAACAGAGTAAAACGCAATAAAATCAACAAACTAATTAAAATAAAGTCGAGTACTGTTAGTTTGTCTTATGTCACCATCACAGTAACCTTGTCAGACGATACATGGGTGTTTATTTCATCTCCGTTTTTAGTAATTGCAATAACGAGCTTAAGAGGGGCATCCAAGGTTTCAGCCTTTATTTGTATGCCCCTATTAACGTATGTTCTGGCAAACTAGGATCGCCTCCCTAGGAGTAATAATAAGCGAAAAATCATCGTCATTTGCCTAGGTAGTGATTCTAGTTTTGGGGTAAATTCTAAGCCAACGGGGTCATTCCCCACTTCAGCTAAGGAATTCTTTCTCTGTAGCATATATTCAGAACCCTGCCTAGTTATTTCAATCTGTTTTTTCTGTTGTGTTCCTGGAACCTGGCTAACAAGAATAGGCCCTTCATTTAAAGCTTTCTAAAAATTGTTTTTCTTATCAAAGGTATACATTAGGGCTTCATAGTTCAAACTATTAAATTCCAAGCAATTTCAGGAAGCAACGCCCAAGCATTCTCTCTTTATGAAGTTTGTATTTGTGTTGCCAAAGTCGTTTGCCCTTAAATTTCTTATCTCTTCTAGGGTAGGATATTGCTGTCGTTTTTTGTCTTCAATTGCTGTTCGTTTGTAAGCCCCATCATCTGTGTATTCAAATCCATAAACATTTCCTGGCACTCCTATTAGGTCAAACTCGGTTGTGTCTGCTAGGTCTTTTAGCTCTACTGCAGTGCATTTAGGAGCTAGCTGCGCTTTTGATTCTGGCCCCCGAGACATTCTTTTTTTTAATATTAAAAATTATAATAAACAAATTGTTATAAGCAATCGATAACAAACAATCTACAATAAACAAACGTATTGAACTGGGGGGTCAGTCCGTAAGCATAACTTAGCCTGCTTAGATTTTTCTAACTGCTCTTTTTTTTTTTAGCTCATCTTTGTCCCTTATTAATAAAATTTTCACTTAAACATTCTTCAAAACTATCTTGTCCTTAGTGTAAAATAATACAACCGATTTTAACTGCGATCGAAAGTCTTTTAAGACAGCATTATATTTTTGAGTTAAGAGCCACACAGAAACTAAGGCGTGGCGGCTGCTAAAGGCTAGCTTTGAAAGAGCTTTTCTTCTTTTAACAATGTCTCGTTCAGCCGAACAGTCATCAATAATGAACAGTGTTTCTTTTCCCTCAAATAGCCTATAGTAATGTCTAAACAGTCGTTCAGTTTGTCGCTAGGATCAACTAGAAATATATTCTCGTCTGTCCAAATAAACTTCCTTTCTTTGTAAGACTTGTTGTGCTTAATGGTTGTGCAGAATATAACAATGTGCTCGTAATGAAACCTGTATATTGTTTGTAACAAATCAGTACGAAGACAGTTTTCCCACACCCAGTAATCCCGCATATAAGAGAACAGTGCGGATCTTTAGGCAGAACATTCAAGCTATCCATCTGTTTTTATTAGAATATTTCTTCTACATTTTAATAAGCCGCGTCTTGTAGCCTGTTTTCTTCTATGTTTAGCTGAGCATCACAAACCATAAAATGTACATTTTTATTGGACCGTTTCCGTCTGCTTTCTTGTGATATTTATTTTTAAACCATCTTGCCCTACCCTTTCTGCACTTCCAACAATCTGTTGTCAAATGTAGATCTAAAATCCAGCCACAGCCCATATTTGGTTATTAAGTGTCTTCGAGTCTTACATCATAAAGGCGAAGTTTTTTTACATACACGATCAACTGCAGGAATCCCTTTGCCTACCTCCGCGAACAACTTTCTTATTTCATCAAAGTGTTGGTGAGGTAAAAGTCCACGGCCCGAATACAACTGATCAGACTTGCCATTTAATTACACAGTCAACCTTCTCAATTTTTGGATTATAAACGCTTTTGATTCTCTATGAAAAGGGGTTGTTCCTTCAGTAAACAAGAACAAAATTCCTTTTAAAGACTTTAGAGACTGATTTAGATGTATGTTCCAGAGAGTGTCTCGCTTGTTCTATTTTCTGTAGTGCGTGTATAACGTTTTCATAATAAATAACCGTTTTACTTTTATACTGGGTTAAGATTGTTCTGGCCAGTCCAGGGTTAGTAACAACATCAAACTCGAGAGAGATGTCGCTAACCGCGTATTTAGCTAAAGGGTCTTCAGACAGAACGACAGAATCGCTAGGATTAAATGTCAGATGATAAGTAAGTTTTTCTTTTAGTGCGCCTTGGTAATATGGCATATGCGTTTTTAACAGCTCAAAATCTAGAGGGATGCAAAATCTGTTGCCAAATGCTTCTGCTACTGCTCATCTTTAACATCATTCTTTGCATCCTTCGCTTTAAGCCTGTGCTTGAGACCGTTTGAGTCTTGTATTCCCTGATAAACTTTCTCTTTTCTTTCTTTTTTAGGCAGCCATAGATCAGAATAGAGGGCAAAATGTCTGCCTCGTTTAGTACAAAGACTGCTCTGCCCTCAGTTTAATTGTTATACGTTTAACGATAGCCCTGCCTAAATTAGCAACAACACTAGCATTAGGATCTATCGATTTAATACTATTTTGAATGATAGTTTTAGCAGTGCCTGGCATTATAACATCATCAGCGCCAAGATCAGGAACTTAACTGCTAAAGTTTGTTCAGGTTCAACTGTTGATGGAGTATTTACACTAATTACAGTCTGCTTATACCTTTTACGCCATGGGGTTCCTTCTCTTTCTGTAAGGATCGAGGTCACAACCATATGAGTTTCATTTTTATAAAACAAAAAAGAATATAAATAAAAAATATGGATGAAGATTTTGACGCAATTGATCCTATTGAAGAAGAAAGAGATCTGCCAGGCCCTTCATTTGACGAAGATGAAACAGAATTAGTTCCTTCAATGCACGAAGAACTTGAAAGAGCAGCAGAAGGTTCTTCAAATCCTTCATTAGAAGAATCAAAACACCCCCTTCAGTTAGCGCATCTCGTGCAGAACTATTAACAAATAGAATCAACTCATTTTACATAAGCTTAGGACTAAACCGCCAGAAGACCATAGTCCTTTTGATTTTAATATGGATAAAAGCAACCATCTGTATATAAGAACTAGCGGAGGAAATTTTGTAAGAGTTACTGCAAAGCCAGACCCAACTAAGTTTTTAAACTAAGCACAATTAGGCAAGGGTTCCTGTTGCCGACCAAAGGCGATTAAACATTTTAAATTTAAGGCCTGAGGCTGTTAGTCTTTTACAGAACTTGGGGCAAGAGTTGCCAACACAATCTGAAATAGAAATGACCCTTTCAAGATTTAGGGCCAAGAATAAATGATGCAGCAACAGAAATTGAGACGAGTTTTAATGAGGAAACAGTCAGAAAAACATTAGAAACAATGACGATTCCCATTGCCTATGTGTGAAATCCTGGGGCTTAATGATCGTCTAAAGTCAATAAGGGTGAACTAGAAAACACTTTGGCAAAACTTGGTGAGTTGGATAGAGAGATAGAAGAAGAAAAAAAATAAACTGGCTGATGCAGATGATAACAATTTAGGGCGAGAAGAAAAGGGTAGAAAACAGCAGAAAATACAGGATTTAAGGCTACAAGGGCGGCCAGGTTAGAAGTGCTGTCTACTAACAGAGCGCAGCTAGCATCCAAACAAGCAGAATAAGAGAAACTATAACAAATACTTTATGAAAACACTACGTTAGCTGAAAGAATAAGGACTCTGTCAGAGAACAGGGGATTACAATAGTTAGTATATTAACAGCTGTTGGGTTGCTATCTCTACACTCGTTTATGCTTTAACTGGCAGTGCGCCAACAGGGTCAGTAACGCCTCCAACACCTCAGCCTGGTAAAAGTTGGATTAGAAAACAATTACACCACCTAGCAAACCTATTAAAGAAGTTAGCAGCCAAAGCGCTTGATGCTCTGCCCGGTATAATAGGCAGTGTTGTTAGTTGGGTTTTGTCTACTATAGGTAAAGTTGCTGGTTATATGGCTGACCATCGTGGACGTTAGGAGTGCTAGCTGCTGGATTAATTTTTAGTGAAATAAAGTATGGCTAATCCAGTAAAGGTTAGAAACACAACGAGGGCTGTCTTTTCACTAGTGTGACTGTTAGTGTGAGGCAGATTAACAGGTGGGAGTGCTTTCTGGGCTGCTTCTGGCTGTGGGTCACTTATAACTGGATCGCTTTCTTCAGGGCTAGGCACTTTTTTTTAAAATGGATGGGGCAGGCCTTGTGTTTAAGCCTTGATTGTGCCCTAAATTTTTGGTCGTCTCCAGTATGAGGATTTCATTGTTATAATTCTGTATCATGCCACAATCTGTAAGTCTAAGGTCAGAGGGTAGCATGTATAATCCATGACCTACAACAAAGTCAACCTTTGACCTAGCATGTGCAAGAACGTCTGATACCTTTGTATCTGCAGGCAAACACAGCAAGTTAATAGCATCTTCTAAATTAGCTAGAAATTGCTTTCTAGCATCAAGCCTGTAGATTGATCTACTATGCTAGACTTATCTGTGCTTGTGCTCCTAATAAACACCAAACGTATGTTCGATGGAGTCATTGAGTCTTTGAACTCCTGGCATTGTTAGACCTCACTTTCATCTAAGACACATGTTGCCCAAGCATTAGGATGTTTTTGTTCTATGGATCCCAATCGAACTTGTTTGTCTGGTTGAAAAGAGGTGTGGCCGGGCCAGTAGTCATAATTATGTTCTCTTTTTGCGCCCCACAAATACAATGTGCCTAACCCATGATTGCGGTCTAACTTTTGTCTAAAATCAGTTGAAGGATTAATGTTAAATTCGTTGCAGATTCTTTCATATGCATTATTGTCCATTGGGCTGTTGAATGGATTAAACGCGCTGTCGCTTGGGAGGGCTACTTGCAGTTCAGTTAGTATTCGTCTGTACTGGTAATAAACATGAAAGTTATATACTGACCTTACCAAGAGATTAGGATGGTTTAAATGGTTTGCATATGAAACACCGCAGCCAGTAGTTGCGCAGTAAATGGTAAAATTTAACTGATTCTGGTAAAACGTCATAGGACGGGATGCCCATGCTGATGGCACTCTGTCAATAGAAAGAAACTCGTGGAGAGCGTGGCAGCAGAGAGTCCTCAGAAGAGAAGCCCCCTTCAAGCAAGTGTTTCGGCCCTTATCTCCTGACACTCTAGGGGGGTTGGGCCACACCCGGTTCATGACTCCGGATGTCCCTCAGCTGCCCCTTATTTTTCCCCATCTTGGGACGAGCCATGGCTGGGATTCGAACCCATGACCCTCTGGACATGCTCATTTTCTACTTAATGACTCGCGCTTTAACCACTGAGCCACAGGGACACCTGATATTTGTAGGGAAATTAAGCCTTATGAAGTTCACTTTTGTTCCTCCTTGACCAGATCCAGCTTGAACACCTCTCTGCCGCTTCTGCCATTGCTTTCAGGGCTCTGGTTTTTTCCTTCCCTGCAACTGAGAGCTGTTTCATGAGGCTGTATGCAGACGTTCCTACAAATCCCCTAGCTCCAATTTCTGCAGTGAGGACTTTGACCTGATAGCCTTCTCTCCTCAGGCTGTTTGCCAGATCAGCATACTTTTCAGTCTTGTAAATTTGAGCTGCCTCCATTCTGTTCTCATATGGCACTGTGAGCTCGATCATGATCAGCTGCTTGGTTGACTTAGAGTGGACTACTATGTCTGGTCTCATGCCACTCTTGCTGATGATCTCTGGGTGACTCTTCCATTCTGGGAGCTCGGAGGTCTGCAGTGCACTCCCAGTCATCTGCCCCATCCAGCAGACTCTGCCTGCATGTTTCGAGTGGCACTGTTGTTCTTGGCCATGATTTGCTGCCTCCTGCCGTGAAGAATGTTGCGGGTGCTTTTGGAGTCCTGATTCTCCCTTTTGTGGTGTTGGTACTAGCCCAGACTACTTGTACAATTTCTTTGAGCACTTGGTTGTGCCTCCATGTGTACCTTCCTTGAGACAGGGCTACTTTACATGAGCTTAGAACATTATTTATTATTTATTGGTGGATTTAAATATCTAGTTAGCGGGTTTACAAGTCTAACTTGGAAGCCGTATGATTCGTCTACTGCAATCGTTAGTAAACTGAAGTCCAAAGATTTGGGGTTATAAAACGCTCCTATATTGTAAGTGGCGCTTTCGTTAAATTTAAATGGCTCCATTTTTTAAATTAGTTTTTTTTAAATAGTTATAAAAAGGATGTACATCTATATAACCAAGCAAAACGAGCGTGTGTTCTTAATGCACCCAATTGAAAATAGGCGCGGTGATTGTAGGGTTGCCCTTAGAGAAATTGGGTTTAAAATAAAATGGATTAACATATCTGAAAAAGATAAGAATAACTGGGTGGATATTAAGGATGGGCAAGGCAGTCTATTAAAACGTTTAAAAATACCCGATGGTTACTACAATTTTTGTTCTTTAAGAGAAGTATTTAGCAATTTTAACATTAAGTTAAAAATTAATGAGGCAAATCTTATAATTACTATAAATTTTCCAGAACTTAAAGAAAGGGAGTACGTTTTTCCTAGAAGCCTTGCTCGAATTTTAGGCTTTTATGATAGTGGTGAAACATATCATATTAAAACACATATGTACTTAAAAGCGGTCTTTATGAGTATGTAGGCAGTAGACCATCTGAGTTTCTCGTAAACCCAATTTTGTATGTCCATTTACAACAGTTAAAAACAGATACTAATTTGTTTAACGGCTATCCATCTACAGTTCTACAAGCATTGCATCCAGTTAAGGCAGGGTTTTGCGATTATCAGCTACTGTTCAAAAAAAGAAACGCAAAATGAAATTTTGCCACCTGGGGTGGACCATACAGTTGAGAACACGCCAAAAACCGGCCCTGATGTATGTCTTGAACGTCGACGTGCTAGGATAACATTGATTCAGGTTGTCACTATGTGCACGTGCGTGTTGTGGGCCAGGTGCGACAGTGCAAACATTGGGTTGTGCTTCTGTTGTTTCGCCTGCAAAGCATGCCCAACTCAGTGGTGAACACACACACACCATGGTCATAGTGCAGTATAAAAGCCGGGTCATTTTGGCAACCGGCAGGCACACCGTACCAAAAAACAGCATGCCACGTTTGAGCCCAGCAGAGAGAGAAAACGCCCTGGGTCGTTTGCAAGTTGGTCAGAGTGCAACTGATGTGGCCCATGCTTTGAATGTCTCCCCCAGTACCATATGCCGACTTTGGACTCGCTTCCAGAGGACAGGGTCATCAGCTGATGCCCCGAGGTCAGGCCGACCTCATATCACAACGCCAGCCCAGGACCGCTTTATACGGCTCAGACATCTCCGCAATTGCTTCCTGCCGGCCTCGTCCACTGTCCAGGCATGCGCTGGTGTCCGTCGCATCTCCGACCAGACTGTCCGGAACAGGCTGCATGCTGCTGGGCTGAGGGCTTACAGGCCCTACGTGGCAACGTAATGACGGGGCGCCATCGACAGACCAGACTGCAATGGGCTACGCAACACAGACACTGGACACTGAGGAACCATTGGCGACACGTCTGGTTCTCGGATGAGTCACAGTTTCTGCTGCAGCGCCATGACAGGAGGCGAAGGGTTTACCGCCGGGTTAATGAACGCAACCAGCAGAACTGCGTCGACGAGGCACCTCCGCATGGTGGCGGCAATGTCATGGTATGGGGGGCCATCAGCAACACAGGCAGGAGCCAGCTGGTGCGCGTGGAAGGTCACCTGACAGCCCAGCAGTACGTCCAGGTCATTGTTCAGCCACACGTCCTGCCTATAATGGCCACTCCCAGGGCCGTGTTCCAGCAGGACAATGCCAGGCCCCACACACCACGCCTGACCACAGCCTTCTTTACCGCCAACAACATCAACACCCTGGCCTGGCCCTCTCTTTCCCCGGATTTGAATCCTATTGAGCACGTTTGGGACGTTTTGGACAGACGCCTGAGAGTGAGGGCCAACGCCCCAGCGACTCCAAATGAACTGTTCCGGGCATTGCAGGCCGAGTGGGCGGCCATCCCACAGCAGACAATCAGGAACATTATTGCTTCATTGCCCCGCAGATGCCAGGCTACCATTGCAGCCAGAGGGGGTCACACCCGTTACTGACTTTGGAAGCGGCCTGGCGATTTCCCTGAGGGTCTGGGGCTGGTTCTTTACCACAGCATTACAGGGGAGACTTCTGTCCTACTGATGACCTGTTTTTGTCATTTTCACATTAAACGTGTTGTCACACTGAGCTTCAATAAATTGTGTTTCAAATCGGCAGCTTGGCATTTTGCGTTTCTTTTTTTGAACAGTATATATACATTTAGTGGAGACAGTGAATTTAAAGAATTAATTGAGGTTTCTTTAAATTCATTGGACGTAAAAATAGCTAATCAAGACGGAAAGCCAGTTGTTTGTTCTAATTTATTAATGGTGTTGGAAGTAGAAGAGCATATTAGAAGAGTAGTAAGAACCCAATCCCGCGGACGTTAATAGTAATTGAAGTATAAAAGAGTACTGTAAACTATTAAATTTTATGTCTTGTTTTTTGTGCAAGAATTAGAAGAAGTTATATGTGTGTGCGTGAGTGGGCAGGGGGTGGGGGGTGTGTGGCTTAATTAACTGGGTCAATCAATCGCAGGTCGTTTTAACCTATTTTACTGCACTGCTTTGTAGGACAAAACGTGAGTGTGTGGGCGTGCATGGGGTGGGGAGAGTGGGGGTGGGGTGGTGGGGTGAGTGCGTGCGTGGGGCGGGGGGGGGGGGGGGGGTGGGGGTGGGGGGGGGTGGGTGTGTGCAGGAGTTACCTCCCTTTAGTATTATTTTCGGCCCTGTTGAGGGCCTTTCTGTGTCAAGCGGCGGTTTTCGCCAAATGACATAGTTCTGGCGTATTTTTAGCCTTTAGGCTGAAGTCTGCTGCCGCCAGCAGTCGCGCGACCTGACATCTCTACATAGAGCTACTGGATCAATAACCGGCGCTGTCTCTCGGCCTCCGTGTGTCTGTCCTCATCGGCTAGTATTGATTTTTTCACAGGGCTCCATCAAAATTTCGTTTTTCAAATAATTCTCCCAGGACGCTTTTGGGTTAGATTTTTTAAAACGACTTTTGTTCTTTCAAGCCAATGGCCTAAAAGCAAAGATTGACGAAGAGTTTTACAATTTTCAGCTTTGATCTCAGAACCAGCTTTCAGTAAAACAGGCGTAATTTCAGTTATGTTTTTTCAGCTTCATAAAAGAACCTTCGTCAATCGGCTCATAATCAAGTTTCTCTACAAAACAATTACGTAAAAAGCGTCCAGTTCACTTACTGTCATTTCACGTTTCCAAAAGATTTAAACTCTCTTTTGACCGGTTGGTTTCGAGCAAGGCTCGTCAAACACGTCTTTCACTGTTAGGCGCCACGAGCAGAATGCCGGCAGCTTCCAGGCTGACTTTGGTGCCCAGCTAAAATGATGTCATACCTCCTGTCGATTGGTTGAACGCGCACACGTGACGGGCCCAGCCATAGCTCGATGATTACTAATGCACTATTAGTAGCTCTCACCTCGCATGCTCCGCTGCACACAGTTCCAGCAATCAATATTGGTTGGAAGCGGTCTGTGTTGGAGTTGTCAAGCCATATAAGTATTTAGTTGATTTTATGTCTCTGGAGAGAATGTAAATATCTTCGTTCACGATCACCCATGTTATTCTACACGGAAACCCCCGTTTCAATGTACTGATTACGTCAATATTTGGTAGTTTTGGCATGTTAATTTTGTTTGTAAACAGGTGTTGATTTTAGCCAAAATTGATATGAGATGGACGTGATTAGTATGTGAAAAAGGGGTTTTCGTGCAAAATAAGATGGGTGGTCTTGAACATAGATATTTACATTCTCTACTGGCTCAGTGCACACTGGGCATTGGCCTCTATCTCGCTTGCAGCGCTAGCCAGAGCCTGCTTCCCTTCACTGGACGTTAAATAATCTAAATATAGCTGTGATTTCACTGGGTCCCACTTTAACTTTTCAATGTTTTGTTTTTCTTCAGTGACATTTAACTTATCTTCAAAGACAGTAGTTATAATAAGCTCTATAGCAAATGCTGAGACTCGATACGGTTAGCAACTGACAAATGTTTCACATAATGTACAAAATTGGCATAAGACAAAAAGAAAGCAATAACACTGTTTCTCTCTCCGACAAATAGGTGAAGTTTCCATAATCATTACCATGAGCAAAACCATTTAAAGGCGTTAGTTGAAACATACAACAAAACTGAATCAACGTTTTACCAAAACTATTTACAACACCATCCTGTGTCTTTCTTTCAAAACTACTATCAAAATCTTCATCAAAATTTTCAATAGTTCTGTAATCTAGGAACCAGTCAACAATACGAGCATTCAAATCGCCACCTACTACATAAAACACATCCTCATCAGATTCCATCAATTGTAGTATGAACTGCTCCAGCGCCTGTAAGGTGCAGTCAAAATCTTACCATTGTAATAAGGACTCTTAATTGGATGGTTATACACACCAACGAACACTACATCTTTTCACAGCCAAAAAACATCTTTTGCAATTTTACAACACAAAATATTTCCACAGTTTGTTTCCAATTTCGTAACAAAATCAGAGACAGATTTTCGTATTAACATGACAGTTCCCCCAGAACTACGACCCATTTTGGACAGTTTTAACAGCAGGTGAATGTAAGACGATTGAAATCAAAAGAAGGCAAAGTAAATGTTTCACAAAGTAAACAAATGTCAAAGGATGTTATATACTTTACGAAATCAGATCTGTAAGCTTTGAAACTAAACCATTTAAATTCCAACAGGTGAAAGAAAACTCTTTTCTAAAGTGCACACGATTTCTATCATTGACACCTGTCCGTGTGTTTGTTTTGATGCTGTGTGCATGACTAGGCGTGTTCGCTACCCTTACAGCAAGGGTACTAGGGTCCACCTAGGTTCTAGCTACTCCAGCTTGGACAAGCTGAATCTAGCCAGAACCTAGGTGGGCCCTAGGTGGGTCCTAGGACCCTTGCTGTCTGGGAAGCGTGTTTTCTTCCCACGCTGCACCAGGTCTCGGCCTACCCCCTATTTGTGCGCACCTTCATCGTCACGTGTTGCACTCGCACGTGTTGCACCGTCCTGCCCACCGCAGGCTGCTTCGTTGACAGTGGACTGATGGGGTCGACCTAGTTTGGGGTCGCTCGCTGTCAATAGCACGCACGGAATGTCCACTGTCTGCCCCATGAGTGATGTCCGACACTACTTCGCGCTCTCTGGTTGGCTGCTCGGGATTGGGGTCGGAGAGTAGCGGCGTGACGTCCATCTGTTGACACACGGAGGGTTCCCTGCATGTCCGCGACAGGGGGACTTTCCAGGACTGGACTGCTGGTGGGTTGATCGGGATGGTGAGGCACGCCGATCCCCCAGGGAGGGTCCAGCACGCTGATCCCCCAGGGAGGGTCCAACATGCCGGTCCCCCAGGGAGGGTTCAGTACAACCGATCCCCCAGGGAGGGTCTGACACGCCGGTCCCCCAGGGAGGGTCCAGCACACCGATCCCCCAGGGAGGGTCCGACACGCCGGTCCCCCAGGGAGGTTTCAGTACGGCCGATCCCCCAGAGAGGTCTGACACGCCAGTCCCCCAGGGAGAGCCCAGCACGCCGATCGCCGATGTCTGGCCCAGCATGTCGATTCCCCATGAGTGGTGCCCGTTGTTGGTCTTGGACCCGCAGCCGGCTGTTGACGATGTAGCCCGTCCTCCCCCTGGTCACGCAGCTCCCTCAGCTTCGTCGTCTGCCTCCTGGTCAGGTCTGCGTCACCCTCAGCCCGTCACGCTCCATGTCCTGCCGTGCTGGCCGTCCTTCATCAGCTGCATGGCGTCGCCCCATCTCTGAAACTTGGTGATGATGGGGCGAGGATTGGGGTTGCGGGAGTCGGGTCTGCCAAGACGGTGTGCCCTCTCTATTACATAGTCGCTCCAGGCATGCTCAGGAATGTAGGTACTGAGCACATTTTTCACGGCGTCAGCACAGTCCTCTTCCTCATCCAGCCCTAGCCTCAGTACGCCGAAAAACTTGATGTTATTTCGGCGTGAGAAGCCTTCTAGACGGTCAACTTCCATCTCGAGATCAGAACAGTTTTCAGTAAATAATCTTGCTGAGTAGAATAGCGATGTGATTTTTCAGAGTTTGTGCCCATTCCTGTAGCATAGCACCGATGTTCACACATAAGTGGCGATCGATGGACTTCATTTCTTCTTGATCGTCTTTGAACTGCTTAAGAATGCTCTCTGCGTTTTAGAGCTTTCTGCTTGTTCTGTATGATCACAAGAATTGCTATCTTGTTTCTGCTGTAGATCATCTCCAGTGCCTGTACTCTTGCAAGTCGGATTGTTGGTTTTGTTTTTTTCTTTAGGACCGCGCGCATGCGTCTTTAGCCTTGTTGGCGAAGGTCCAGGTTTTTCTAAACATGCCACTCAGCTGACTCGTCTTAACGTGAACACAAACAGCGCAAAGCACAGAGAAGGCAATGACACGCTCGGTAGGTCAACTGTATAGTCGGCAGAGAATTTGATCGTTGGGGAGCGATGAATCAATCTCCACAGGTAACATTTTTCAATGGAGTTCCGTCCAATACAGATCTTGAGTACGGATATCCAGCAACAGAAAAGGAGAATTACAAGGCAGTAAACAACAGAATGTTTCAAAAACAGCAAGCAGGCAGGCCAGAAACCAGAGGCAAATTCCAGGTCAAACAAACACGTTCGGCGACAACACGCCTCACCATTTTCACGTGCGTACACTTGCCTTCCCTCTCACAATGCTCAAACAAAAAATTGTCGCCACAACCTTGAATGGGTAAAAAAGTCCCTTATGGCCCCCACTGTCGGTATCAATCATTTGTTAGCACGGTCGTGAGCCAGAAGAACTAAGATAGTAATGCACAACACTGCTGCACAAGAAGGTCCGAGTCTGGGTAATTTCTATCTAACCAATCAATTGACGAAGCAGCCACCAAAAAATGTTGCGCCATATTTAGCTGCCAACCTTTGACCTTCATGGAGAGAAAGAGGAGAGAGAGAGACAGAGTGAGGGACTTAACTAGTTCGGGGGGCGGGGGGGGGGGGGTGTGGCATTCTGGGAGGACAGGGTTTGTTTCTTGGGGAGGACCCATAATCAGGTTATGGGGGAGACATTATGGAATTGCTCCCTGGGGTACGCTTCCAGTTTACCCAAGACGTCCCCTAGGGGGGGGGGGGGGGGGGGGGGGTGGCATTTCTGGGATGGGGGGCAATCTGGTGTGTTTACACCGGGATTGGTCTTGATTGGAAACTAAATGTTACCTACAGCAGTTCCAGCAAACAGGGGAGTTTCCATTATCTCTACGTGAATTCAATGAGCTCACCTAACTGTGCTGTTTTGTCACCAAAATATATCTATCAATAGTAAATAGATTTTTGATTTGTTTTTTTTCCTTTTTGGAATCTTGCTTACTTACTGGGGTTCGCAGCGAATGGGGAAAATAAAACGTCACGGCGAACTTGACGTTCAAAACACCGTGCGTTTTCTCAGCTGGGTGAACTAGATAGGGCTTTCGTTTTGCTCTCCGGAGGGGCTTTAGGGGTCTTGATCCCTCTGTCAGCAGGGACGGTTCCTACTGGCCGTTCTGGCTGTGGTGAGTACTGGCGTGGTGGTAGAGGTGGTGCGTCGGTAGGAAGGGAAGGATGCAGTCCGCCTCGGTTTTTGTGGTCCTCGAGGAGGTTGCCGCACCACATTCGTGGTTTTGCTCTGAATGGACTCCACCAGAGAGAGTACTAGCTTCCAGGAGGTAGTGTGGCTGACGGGAGGGCCTCGTCTGGATTGTTGCCTATATCACTCTGGAGAGCTTAGAATTGCGCTGCTACTTTGAGCATGTAAAATCTCCTTCTACCGTTTTTCCCGAAGTGTCTAGCATGCTCCCTAACACTTGTGCACATAGCTGACATATCAGGGTGTTGAAGAGGACTGGCTGAGCTGGCTCCCCATATCACAGCTCTTGGTAAACACTCTGTGCATAGTACAGTTCCGAGTGGAGCCTTTAACGCAGCCTTTTACGTGCTTCAGTCAGAACCAGGTTCCATAAACATGCAGCACATGTATGGGTCTTGTATCAAAGACAGAATGGGGCTTGGTGTCTGACAACTTAATAGCTTCAATGAATTTTTGTAAGGGACAAATGTCAAATGATCAACAATGTACTTATATTTCAAAATGATTTGTTAAAGCCTGTTTTGATTCCTAGTCAAAATGTTAGATCAATGCAGATGTAGGGACAAATGTTATGAACAACAAGTGTTTGTCTGAATTTTAATGATTTTTTTTAAGGACTGATTCTTTCAAACATGATTAGCATCAATGCAGAAGTTGGACAAATGTATGGAAAACAAAGTGTAGTAGATTTCAACAATGTGATTTTAAAGACTGTTTCTGGCAACATGTTAGCTCAATGCAAAGGTGAGGTTAATAGGAAGGATTGCAAACCAAGTGCAGTTAGATGTCAAAATGATTCTTGATTAAAGGAATGATTCAAAATTCAAAACCATGGTTCACATAGTTTTGTAAAGGGCTAAAGACTGATATTTGTATACCATAGTGTTATTCAGAAGATTGACGTGTTTGTATAAACACATTATGGACATAAACATTGAAATAAGCGTTTATCATGAAAAGATATTCTCTATGCCCATTCACCCCCATATAACGTTTGTACTAATTATTGGGTGAATCATAATCATGATGACATTTTATTTCTATAGCTAAACAAATAATCTCGCACATTTTTGTTTCTTTTTTGTATTAGACCTTAATCTTGTAACAGCAGTTAAATCTAATTGGTAGTAAGGCGACTTTTAAAACTAATTAATTATGACTCCACGATCAACATGGACAACGAATCAACAAGACAAAAATACGACGCGTTTCGACCTCTCAGGTCTCCTTCAGGCAAGATAAACAAGACTCAGGTCAAGGAAAATGAACAACGGACCAAGCACTCTTTACGGGCTTTGAATGCTGAATGGGGAATTAACATTTCATATCAACGCCCATTTTCCGCCTAATTCAACAAAAGATAAGTGAATATGCTCGATTTCAATTTCTTGTCCTGAGTCTTGTTCGTCTTGCGGATAGAAAGAACCTAAGAGGTCGATCGCGTACATTTATTTTGTGATGCGTTTGTCCAGGTTGTTTGGTAAAGTCGTAACCATTACTTTTTGATATTAGCAAGTTAAACTATCAATGAAAACACAAAAATCTAGGCGCTGTATAAGCTTTATGGTGTTATCTTTGTGAACTTTTTTACCACAAAAGCGTCTTTAAAAGAAAAGTTTGCTATTAATTTATCATTTGAATCCTCGTTTGTTTTTCGTGTGTGTGTGTGTGTGTGTGTGTGTGTGTGTGTGTGTGTGTGTGTGTGTGTGTGTGTGTGTGTGTGTGTGTGTGTGTGTGTGTGTGTGTGTGTGTGTGTGTGGTGTGTGTGTTTTAATTTTACTAAATGCAGTATGTTCTGCGCGTTGTTGTTATGTTTTTGTTGACCTCATTTGGTGTCTCATGGCTGTTCCTTTCCTGCCAGACTGAAACATTAGTCCAGCTCGCGCGACCCGCTGACCCTGACCGAGTTCAGCGATGCTAGGCGTGCCATGCTCACAGTTTGGCTCCCTTCCTTCTTTGAGACGTGTAGCAGAGAGCTGTGCTTGTGACTGATTTTTGTTGTTTTCCAACTTCGGATACAACTAAATCCCGGATGTTTTGTTTCATTTCGGTTGCCTGAGGATTATGTGAAGTGAGCTTGGTGTCTGTGTGTGTTTTATAACACGATTCAATACTTAAAGTGTGGTTTTGTGTGTATAGTTTGACGTAAGTGACCCATCAGTTGTACAATGGCGTCTCAGCAGTCAGCGGTAAGTGAGCACCACGATTACAGTCAGCACTGTGCTAGACTGAATTCTATGTGTCGAGTTTGTGGAGAACGCGTGTTACGAAAGGAGAAAGATAGACGTTTGGTGTGAGATTATGTAAAACCTATGCCACAAACTCTCGCGTTGTTACAATTTAGACATTTTGAATGATGAAGAGTGCAAGCAGTCTACAGCAATTTGTATGAAATGTTATCAAAAACTCATGAAGCTGAAACACGCTAGCAACCTGTCCGACCGCAAATTACGATCGACCGTGTTTGCACTTGATATTAAGAAAATGTCAGAAATCTGGACAACTTTCGATCCAGAGCTGCCAATCAGTCAGTGCAAAGCATGCAGTCACTTTCAATCACAAAACAAAGGTGGTTGTCCCCCAAAACCGAGAGTAGGGGCCGTGAAGAGATCCGCACAAACAAACTTTTGATCCCGCCCGACTTGCCAGTTGATGAAAGTGTGTCAACGTCATTTTTTCAATCTACGATCAACCCCAGTTAAAAAACCCAAAACACCTGCACACAAACATCACCAATCCCACCGAAAACGCCGCAAGTCAGTGATGTAGCTCTATCGCCTTTCCGACAACGGAAAAATAAAGTGATCTATTTAGACTCAGATGATGAGGATATTGATAAACCACTCACTGATGAAGAAGAAAAATTACTGACACGTTTGGTACGCAGGAAGCTGCGGCAGTCAAGTGACCATTTAACAGTTAGGTGCAAAACAAGGGTCAGCCAATTGTGTTGAAAAAGATCAGACACCCCGTAAATCTTCTGCTTTGGCATCATCTCCTCTGAGAAAGAAAAGATCTCACATGATACAGAAGATCAGAATGAATATTTCAGGAAGCGTAGAGAGGATGTGATCAAACAACATGGATCAGAAAATCAGAAGAACTGCTCGCACCCACAGACAAAAGATTCTTGATTCTGCTGGATGTGGCCCTGTGAGAGTGACCAAAAAGCAAGGGTCTGCACTTAGAACTAGTATGGGCTTAAGCTGGACAAAGTACAGACAGCAAAAGAGATTTCTCAGAAGTATAGGATTAAAATTTGACTGTGAAAAGAAAGAAAGACAACAACAGAAAGAAGCTATGTTTGGAGAAATTGAAATAGTACAGAGAAAACTCCTTTGTGTTGATGAGAATGGCAGACAAAAAGAAGAAGATGAAACAATAGGAGAAATCAAAGACATTCCAAAGTTGGTAGAAAACCTGTTGCAGCAGTATGACAGAGAGAACAAGCTGACCTGGCATGACAATACAATCCCACAGGATGAGATCTGGGTAAAGATAGGAGGGGACCATGGAGGTGGTACATTTAAACTGATGCTTCAGATTGCAAATCTTCACAATCCAAACTCCAAACACAACACTTGTGTCCCGGCCATTGTAGACTGCAAGGACAGCCCAGAGAATTTGAAGAGAATCATGATCCTTACAAAGAACACTGGCACGCTGAAGTCCATGACATGGAGAAATAAGACAATCAAAGTCTTTCTGTTTGGGGATTATGATTTTATGCTCCAAGCTGTATGGTCTGTCAGGTGCTCAGGGAACACACCCCTGTCTATACTGCACAGCATCAAAAAGCCAAATACACACTCCACCTCATGTAATGAAGGCAACATCACACAGCGCAGTTTACAGGCATCAGGAGAGATTACAACAAATTCCGAAATTCCAAAAGAAAAATTGCCAAGCTGCACATAATGTCATCAGAAAACCTGTCATTGACATTACACTCCACCATGTGGCACCTCCCTATCTGCACATTCTTCTGGGAGTGGTAAAAAAGCACCATGACCTACTGGAAGGTGAGTGTCATTCTCTAGATAAAGAAATTGCAGAATCCTTTGCAGTGAGGACAAACAGTAGAGACAATCAGCCTTTTCTGACTTTGTTGACAACTGAAAAAGATTGAATCTTTAGAAGAAGACAAAAAGGCAGCTAGAATCAGAATAGTGTTCAATGAGCCTGAAGATGACAGCACACCCCTGAGTGTTTTCCAGCAAGAACAACAAGAACTGATGGAGCAGGTAAAGGAGAAAGAAGAAGAAATAAAGACAGGAAATCACAGCTTGATCTTCCACGCTTGTCTGGTCCTGTCACACAGCATTTAGATGTTGCCCTACATCAGAAAAAAATCCACAAGCAGGCCTATCATGGCAAGTCTTTCATAGGCAACCACTGCAACAAATATTTGAAGCCAGAGACAATTACACATGTATGTGAAAGTGTTGTCAGCACAACAGCTGAGCTGACTCAAGACAAGGCTATCCTTCTCAGAGCTAGGAGTATATCTAACAGATTCAAAATGCTGAATATGTTATTCTCACACATCCACACAAAAATCTCACATCAAAAACCCATGACTGTGAGTGCCATTGACACATTGGATAGTGATATCAAAGAATACATGTCTTTCTTTAGAAAAGAATTCCCAAAGTCTCGCATCATCCCAAAGCAGCATATTTTAGAAAACCATTGTGTTCCTTTCATCCGTCAACATCATTTTGGACTGGCTCTACATGGGGAACAAGGGGGTGAGGAGACACATGCAGTTATCAATCTGCTGAAGAGAAGGGTGTGGGTCTAAAAACAGAGCAGGAGAAATTGCGTGTCATGATGTCAGAACACATGGCTATTGTCTCCCCCCTTCTTCAAGGTCTGATGCCACTGGCCCCAGGGAAGCAGTGTAAAGTTAATAAACATTTAATAATGCTCCTGTCACTGTACATGCACTCAGACAGGTGTGTGTGTGTGTGTGTGTGTGTGTGTGGTGTGTGTGTGTTGTGTGTGTTTTGTGTGTGTGTGTGTGTGTGTGTGTGTGTGTGTGTGTGCGTGTGCCAGCCGTGCACACCCCCAAATGGTGTGTGTGTGTGTGTGTGTGTGTGTGTGTGTTGTGTGTGTGTGTGTGTGTGTGTGGTGTGTGTTGTGTGGGTGTGGTGTGTGTGTGTGTATGGTGTTGTGTGTGTGTGTGTGTGTGTGTGTGGTGGAGTGTGTGTGTGTGTGTGTTGTGTGTGTTTATGAAACGGTATCTGGAATAAGCAGAAACCCCTACATA
The DNA here is from genome assembly GCA_018398815.1 of Conus ventricosus. NCBI lineage: Eukaryota > Metazoa > Mollusca > Gastropoda > Neogastropoda > Conidae > Conus > Conus ventricosus. The sequence goes on from JAFLJL010017972.1 coordinate 87,275, forward strand.
TGATAGTTTTTGCAATTTGCCATTGTGTTACCTTTTTTTTGACTAATCGCTGTACTCATTATAGTTATTTCATGCTGCTTTCAATAGTTGGCTGCTGGAAAGTAAACCACAAATCATTCAAAAATCCCATTCTGATATCGTGAAAGATAATTGTTCTGTTTTAATCGTAATAAAGCGTCTATATAGTTTGGTTTTCTTTTCATTTCAAATCAACAACCTCGGATAGCTCTGTCTGTGGGTTTTTACATGTAGCTAATTGTGAGAGAGGGCGGTGGCAGGTAGGGGGGGGGGGGGGGGGGGGGGGGGGGGGGGGGGGGGGCAGCGGAGGGAGGTTAACGCATGTGTGCCTTTTAAAACGTATCCTGCCTGCGTGTGTCGAACTAGCAACTCACACTGATGGAAAGAAAATCGATAACACCGCCTCCTTTGGGCCTCAGCAGTGCGATTGCTCGTAACACGGCCACCTGGGTTTTTCTCCTTGCCTTTTCAGTTCATGTGATTTGACATTTTTGGAAAA